>CABHPQ010170773.1:0-25206 GCA_902168405.1 Peromyscus aztecus
GCTTGACTCCTGTTTTGCCCTGCTTGGGATTTACTGAGTATTTCCTGTTACAAAGAAGCAAGCAATGGGAAACAGAAGCTGGAAGGGGAAGAGGAAAAAAGAAAAAGGAAGAAAGGGAAAGGAAACAAAAAAAATTTTTTTTGTTATTGGTGGTGGTTTTTTGAGCCAGGGTTTCTCTGTGTAGCTTTGCGCCTGTCCTAGAACTCACTCTGTAGCCCAGGCTGGCCTTGAACTCAAGAGAGCCGCCTGGCTCTGCTTCCTGAGTGCCAGGATTAAAGGTGTGCACCACCACCACCCGGCTCAAACAAAAAAAAATTAAAAGTCACAAATGAGTATTCTCTTTCTTTTTCTTTTCTTGTATGGATGTTTTGCCTGCATGATGCAGAGACCAGAAGAGGGCACTGGATCTCCTGGACCTGGAGTTTTGGACAGCTGTGAGCCACCATATAGGTGCTGGGAGTCAAACCTGGGTCCTCTGGAAGAACAGCCAGGCTCATGACCACTGAGCCATCTCTCCAATCCCTCTTTATTTTTGATATAAGAATTGAACTAAGGGTCTCCTGTATGCAAAACAGGCACTGTGCCACCTCCACTCCCCTACCGTGTGATTCTAGGGGAGTACTCTATTGCTGGGCTATGACCCCAGCCCCTCACTGAGGATTCTAGGCAGGTGCTCTCCCACTGAACCACACCCCAGCCCCTCACTGGGGATTCTAGGCAGGTGCTCTACCACTGAGCCACACCCCAGCCCCTCACTGGGGGATTCTAGGCAGGGGCTCTACCACTGAGCCACACCCCAGCCCCTCACTGGGGGATTCTAGGCAGATGCTCTACCACTAAGCTACAATGCCAGATCTTGCTTTTTGCATTTCTTCTATTTTGCTTTCTGTTCCTGCTCTTCCCTGCCCCTTTCTTGGGTATTCTTTCTGGCCTCAGCAGCTGGTCCTCCTCTGGACCCTTGCCCCAGGGCTGCATCCCAACCCAGGACGCATCCTCTCTGCCTACTCCTGCTAACCTTTGCAAGCCAGCCTGGCCTTGGTAGCCCAAAGGCTGGGCTGTAGCCCGTAGCTGTGTGCATGATAGGACAATGCCCTGTCAGCCCTACAAGCCAGCCTGGGCTCCACTGTCCGCTCCAGTAGCAAGACCCAAAAGCTTCCCATTGGCCACATCCAGGCTGGTCTGCCCGGAGGGGAGCCTGTAAATAGAGAGGACTAGAGAGGGAGGAAGAGAAGTTGAGAGAAAAACCTCCCTTCCTGCACTGCCTGCTGATAATTGGCTCTCGGGGACCAGCTGGGGACACCGGGGCCAGCTGGGCCAGGAAGTTGTACAATGCTGCTCTTTCAGGAGAGCGGCTGCTGGCCTTAGGTCCCGTGTGACTCCAGCGGAATAAAGAGAACAGGGTGTTCTCAAAGGATGTTCTCGAACCTAGACCCCCCTCCAGAGGTGAGACACAGTGCCCTCCACTTCCACCCTCTGCCCTGGGAGCACCCCCTCCCTCTGTTCGCGCTGGCGCCCGCCTGCCCGCCCGCCCGCAGAACCAGATCCGTCCGGACCAAATGATTTCTCTCAGAGTCTGGGCAGCAACTGAGTGGTGTCGGGGAGCAGGTGGCATTGAGGCTTGGGGACCCCATCCTATTCCGCCTTAGGTGTAGGGCCATATAGAAAGAAAAGCCTGAGCTTCTGGATGTGTGTGTGTGTGTGTGTGTGTGTGTGTGTGTGTGTATGATTATATGGATGTGTTTGTAATGGTGTATGCACGTGGAAACCAGAGGTCAACTTCAAGTGCCTCCTTTGGTTGCTCTTCTCCATCTTATTTTTTTTCCAGACAGGGTCTTTCCCTGAACCAGGACTCATCTGACCGGTGAGCTTTAGGGATCTTCTCTGCCTCTACGTCACACTCCCCAGGTGGGGTAATGGAGTTATGAGATGTGCACCACACCTGAATTTTATGTGGGTGCTGGGGGTTGAATTCGGGGTTCATGCTTGCATGGCAGGCACTGTGCTGACCGAGATGTCTTCCTCAGCCCCTTGGACTTTAGGAGAAAGGCAATTTGCTAAGTATGTACAATGTTTTTACTTGAGTGTGGTGGTGTGCATTTATGCCCCTGGCCCTTGGGAGGTTCGTGTAAGAAGCTAACCTGGATGACATAGTGCATCCTAGTGTAGCCTGGCTACGTAAGGCCGTGTCTTTAAAACAGAAGGGCCAGGGGTTTTGTAATTGTTGGGCTGTAGCTTAACAAGTACAGAAAATGGTTTAAAAAAAAAAAGTAGCTGTTAGGTCTTTTAAAGTGACATTTATGTATTTGTGAGAGGTGGAGGCATGTGCATGCCAAGGCGTGCGTGTGGAGTTCACAGGACAATATACAGGAGTCTACTGTGTGGGTTCTGAGAATTGAACCCAGGTTGCCAGGTTTAGCGACAAGCTCCTTTTCCTCCTGAGCCATCTTACCAGCCCCAAAATGTAGTCTTTGCAATATAGATAGATGCTGGCCAGGCGGTGGTGGCGCACGCCTTTAATCCCAGTACTTGGGAGGCAGAGGCAGGCGGATCTCTGTGAGTTCGAGGACAGCCTGGGCTACAGAGTAAGTTCCAGGACAGACTCCAAAGCTACACAGAGAAACCCTGTCTCGAAAAACAAGAAACAAAAAACAACAACAACAAAAAAGCAATATAGATAGATATAAAAGTACATGTGATGTAGGATGGGGCATGAGGGTGTCATCTGGGCAAACAGGTCCTAACGGGAACATCTGCCCCAGAAACATCAAGGTGACAGACATCCTGAGGCCTCAGGGTGACCCAGACCTACCCCCACCCCCTTATTTTGAGACAGGGTGTTAGTATTGCCTGGCATGGCCTTGAACTCACTCTGTAGCCTGGGTGGACCTAGCACATAGGAGCATCCTGTTTCAGCTTCCTCCAGTAGCTGGGATTCCAGGCCAGCACCTCCGAGCCTAGTTACAGCTTGCTTGCTTTAAAGAGCCCAGTGTGAGCCAGACACAGTGAGTGGCAGAATCTGTAATTCTGAGAAGACTTGAGTTGGAGGATTGTGAGTTCAAGGCTAGCCTGGACTAGTGAGATCCTGTCTCAAAACTGCAGTGGTGGGGGCGTAGGGGGTGGATATAACTCAGTTGGTGGATCTCTTGCCTAGTATGTGTGAGCCCATAGGTTCCATCCCTAGCACAAATTAAACAGGGTACAGTGGAGCACACTTGTAATCCCAGCACTCAGGCAGCGGGGGCAGAAAAATCAGAAGTTCAAGGTTATTCGCTGCTACTTAGTGAATTCAAGGCCAGCTTGGAATAAAGGAGACTCTGTCTCAACAAAACCCCAAGTTCAAGAATGTTAACTCTCAGACCTGCCTTGTGCCTCAGAGCCTGAGAGGCTGTGTTAGCTACAGAAGCTGAGCTACAGCCAAGAGTCATGGTGGGGTCTCCGGTTCCTCGGCACCTGCACATTGGTGAATATGGCTGGAAGTCCGTCAGGTACATCCGCAACACTGAATGAGTTTCTTGTGAGCACCGCCAGCTACGGGAGAGGATATGGGGTAACAGCTAGGTCAGGGGAATTTATAAGTACCCCAAGTGACTTATAATGGTTAATATTTTTATTTTACATTTAGTTATTTTGTGTGCATGATGGGAGTGAAGTCCGTGCACGTGTGTGAAGGTCGGAGAACAGTTCAGGGAGTCATTTCTCTCCTGCTGTGCAGGTCTGGGGGCTTGGTGGCATGCATGCACATTTAACCCACTGAGCCATCTTGCTGGCTCGGCAGTAAATATCTGTTGTCAACTTAGCAGGACCTAGAATCACCTCAGACAAGCCCTTGCACCTGTCTATGAGGGAGTTTCTGGACTGCGTTAATTTAGATGGGAAATCCCACTCTAGATGTGGGTGGCACCATCCTATTGGCCTGAATAAAAATTAGTGAGCTGCCCTGGGGGTACTGGAGGAGGGGGTGGCAGCACACACCTTTAATCCCAGCAGAGGCAGGTAGATCTCTGTGAGTTCAAGGCCAGCCTGGTTTACAGAGCGAGTTCCAGGACAGCCAGGGCTGCACAGAGAGACCCTGTCTGGGGGTGGGGTTGACGGGGTGATCTGAGCACCAGCGTCCATCTGTCTCTCTGCTTCCTGACTGTGGATGCCACGTGAGCAGCCGCCTCACGCTCCCGCTGCCGAGTCTTCCCCGCCATGATGGACGGCACCCTCCGACTGTGAGCCGTCATCTACCTTCTCTCCCTCGTGTCACTTGTGTTGGGTATTCTGTCGCAGGAATAAGCAAAGCAGCAAAACCTGGCTTCTTCCCCAAACTCAGTGCTAGACCAGGTCTTTCTCAGTTGTGCTGGAGCCAAGGAATGGAGGCAGTGTGCAACACTAAAGAAAATCAGCTCATTTGCAGCAAGCCCCTGCCCTGCTCAAGAGCCTTCTGGGGGTCCCCAGCATCCGTGGCATTGTCCTTACAGCTGCGGTCCTCTCCCACATGGTGGGGACCGCATCTAGCTTTAACCAGGAGTCTTTCTCACAATCACCCAGAGAGGTGATTGACGGGTAAAAAGATCGAGAGTCTGGCGGTGATTTGCTTCAGAATAATGGAGGGAATGAGGGGTCAGTGGTTGGCGGGAGCTGAGTGGCGGATCTGCAGGTTGTAACTGAAGAAGAAACCCCCAACCGTCGCACCTTCTTTTTAGTTTATTTGTTTTGAGGTAAGATCCCAGGTAGCCCAGGCTGGCCTTGAGTGCCCTAGGGAGCTGAGGATGGCTCTGAAGATCGAGAGATTCTCCTGTCTCTGCTTCCAAAGTGTTAGGATTATAGATACGGCACTGTGTACCACTTCCTCTCCTACTTCTGAAAGGGACGTTTTCATGGGTTGCGGCGGAGCTCAGTGAGTAGCGCACTTGCCTAGCACACTTAAAGTCTGGGGTCCCAACACCATTCAGAATCAGTGCGGGAGGATCAGAAGTTCAGGGTCATTCTTGGTTATATACCAAGTCTGAGGTAGGCTAGTCCAGGATGCATCTATGTATGTTTGAGTGCTTCCATAAAGAAAGGGATAATTTAGAAAAACAAAACTTAAAAAAAAAAATAAAGATTTTTACGTGTATGGATGTTTTGTCTACCTGTATGTCTGTGCATTGTGTGTGCTCTTGGTACCCACAGAGACAGAAAGGCCATCAGATCCCTTGGAACTGGAGTTACAGATGGTTGTAAGACGACTTGTTGGTGCTGGGAATTGAACTTGGGTCCTCTGTAAGAACAAGTGCTCTTAACCACTAAGCCAACTCTCTACCTCCAAACAAAATATTTTGACTTTGTATTCTCACTCCTGGAACACATTGGCTGGATGCTGGTGACACACGCCTTTAATCCCAGCATTTGAGAGGAAGAGACTGGCAGATCTCTGAGTTTGTGGTCAACCTGGTCTACAGAACTAGTTCCAAGACAGCCAGGAGTACACAGAGAAACCCTGTCTCAAAGAACCCTAATTAATTAATTAAAAGCATCAGTTAACATGAATATGTGGAGCCAGACCTGGTGGTACTTGCCTGTAATCCCATCTACTGTAAGAAGCTGAGGCAGGGGTCGGGTGGGGGGAGGCCTGGATTAATAGCTGTCTGGGGTATAGAGTTCATTCAAAGCCTGCCAACTTAGTAAGATTTTGCCTCAAAAAATCTAAAAGCCAAACAGGGAGGGCTAGGGATATGGCTCAGTGGTAGACTGCCTGCCTAACATGCGCAAGGCCCTAGTTCAACCCCGGGTACCAAGGGACAAGAAAAAAGGAAGAAGCAGTTATGCATTCTGCTTGGAGAATGTCAAAATGTTTTCCAATGGGAAAGCCAAGTATAGAGAAAAGGGTATGTGAAAACCCTATGTTGGGGACGGAGAGGTGATTCAGTGGTTAAGAGCACTGGCTACTCTGACAGAGGACCCTGGTTCAATTCCCAGCACCCACATAGTAACACACAACCAGCTGTCACTCCAGTTCAAGGGATCTGATGCCCCCTTGTGGCCTCCTCAGTCAGGCAGTGCACACACAGGTGCACAGACATACATGTGGGGAAAACACCCATACACATTAAAAGATTCTTAAATAAAAAAATATAAAATAATGGCAGACCTTTAGTACAGTGTGTATGAGTGTGTGTGTGTGTATGTGTGTGTGTGTGTGTGCGCACGCGTGCAGATGTACTCAGAGTCCAGCAGAAGGCATCAGATCCCCTGGAGCTGGAGTTAGAGGAGGTTGTGAGCTCCTGATGTGGGTTCTGGGAACTGAGCTTGGGTCCTCTGCAAAAGCAGCAGGTGCTCCTAACTGCTAAGCCATCTCTCCAGTCTCCAGTCTCCTCCCCACCCCCCAGTAATTTTTTTTTTTTTTTTTTTTTTTTTTTTTTTTGTCTTTTGAGACAGGGTTTCTGTATAACTCTAGCTGCCCTGGATCTTGCTCTGTAGACCAGGCTGGCTTCAAAGTCACAGAGATCCACCTGCTTCTGCCTCCGGAGTGCTGGGATTAAAGGTGTGTGCCACCACTGCCTGGCCTGAGTAATTTTTTTTTTTTTCCTGGAGCTGAGGACTGAACCCAGGGCCTTGTGCTTGCTAGGCAAGCGCTCTACCACTGAGCTAAATCCCTAACCCTGAGTAATATTTTTTTAAAGGGAAAAATCCCAACAACCAGGAGGCTGAGGCAGAAGAATGAAAAGTTTTAGGCAGCTTAGTGAAACTCTGCCTCAAAATAAATAGACAGATAGAGTCAGCACTTGGTTCTGGGATTTGGGAGGCTTGCGCCCCAACCTGTGTTCTGAACTTGATCCCTGGCTCACACATGGTGAAAGGAAAGAATCAACACCCAGGTTGTTCTCTGACCTCCATGTGTGTGAGTGTGTGTGTGTGTGTGTACACCTTGGCAGGCAGGCATCCCCCCCACACACACACACAGTGCACTAAATAAATAAATACAGAGGCTACGGTGGTGGCTCAGGGGTTAAGACCGCATACCGTTGTTGCAGAATACCGGAATTCAGTTCCCAGTGCCCACATCAGGCGTCTCACAACTCTAGCTCCAATGCCCCTGGCCTCTTCCAGTACCTGCACTCATGTGTGTACACATACCCACAGTCACGTACATACATAAATACATACACATAATTTTAAAAAATAATAAACCTTTTTAAAAATGTCAACAACAACACAATTGCCTACCAGATAAATGATACCATTTAACAATTGTGCACATTATTCACGTATCTATGGGCTGTGTTAAAATTAGCATGAGAGTCACGAATTTGAAAGCAACAGGAAAGGAATAATTTCGTGTTTTTCCGTGTAATTAAGGCAGGAAAGAGGATTTGCCCTCCAGTTGGAAAATGGCCAAGGGTGGATGGAAGGCCAGGGAAAGCTCATGGAAGTTTTGTTTTGTTTATTATTTTGGGGGAAAGTACTTGCCACAGCTCTTGTGTGAAGGTCAGAGAACACTTTTGTGGATTGGGATCCCCTCGTCCATCTTCATGGGGGTTCTGGGAGCGGCACTCCGACTGTACCCGCTGCGCCCCCTCGCCAGACCCTCGGGGGGAAGGTTTAGAAGTGGCAGAGGGGTGGCTGACTGGTCTCAGCTCCCGACATCAGCATCTCTTCCTCTTGTGCTCTGAGGGATAATGTTTCCCTGGGGATGAAAAAGCCTTCCTTTGTGTGGCCCCTTAATTACCATGCTGTTGTGCCAAGCCGGCGGGCGCGGAGCAGGCGGGTGCAGCAGCTGGGTACAGCCAATGCCAGGCAGCAAAGCCTGCTCCCTTGGGACAGCCTGGGACAGCTGGTCTGGGAGCGCTGCCCACCTCTGCCCCCTCCCCCCCTCCCAAGCAGGGTACCAGCAGAGGATCTAGAGGGCCCTGGATGGTCTCAGGGCGGTCAGAAACCCCAAGGGTCATGGGGTGAGGGCGGGGAGAAGAAGGAGTGGGCAGTCGGGAGGGTCTCAGCCACTCTCAGAGGCTTATTTATTTCATCCCCTTCCCCTCCCCCATCTTGTTTTTGCAGACCGTCAGCGTCAATAAGGCCATTAATACGCAGGAAGTGGCCGTGAAGGAAAAACATGCCAGGAATATCCTTTTGGATGCGATCCTTGGGAGGCCGGCCCTGGAAGGGGGTCAAATAGTGGGAACTGGGGTCAGGAGGAGGCTTCTTGCTTGGCCACAGGAAGAGTTACCCTTGCCAGGGACGGGAGCCTGCAGATGGAAGCCACTTCCGGTAGAACTGCGGACCCAGAGAGCACTAGTCTCAGAAACTCCAGCCTGGCCAGGTCCAAGGAGGCCACCCAGCCAGGCCTTTTCTATTTATTTAGTTATATTACGTTTTCAACCCAGGAGAAATGGCTAATTGAGGTGTCTATTAGCATACCAAAGCTGACCTGGCTGTCAGGTTCTCCCAGCATCCTTCATTCCCTACCTGTTGCAGGGTCCTGACTGGCACACCTCCACCCCCTACACTAAACTCTCCAGCCCGGAGGCTGGGCTGCCCTTCCCCCAGAGGCTCTTGTCTATGTAACCCAACCATTCTGGTTGCCCGGCCTTTCGGCTCATCTATTCTTCACCCTCCTGGCCTCTTGGTTTGGTACTCCCCTCTCCCCTCTCCCTCTCCTCACATGGCTCAGTCCGGTCATGTTCACCCTGGACTCCTACATATGTTCACTAGGCTCTCCCACATATCTACAATAAACTTTCTCCTCCACCACACCTAGGAGCTGTCATGTCCTTCCCTTTTTATTTATTTATTTCAACCATGTGAGTTGGTTAGATTTATTTTGAGACAGGGTCTCATGTAGCCCAAGCTGGCCTCAAATTCACTGTCTAGCTGAGGGTAACCTTGAACTGCTGACTTCCTGAGTTCTGGGATCTCACAGGCCTGTACCACCATGCTCAGTTTTTATGCAGTGCTGGGGTGAAACCCAGGGCTTCATGCATACTAGGCAGAATCTTCACCAGCTGAGCTACAGTTAAAGTTTTTATTTGCTTGTTTATTTATTACGTGTGTAGGTGTTTGGCCTGTATCTGTGTCTACACCACACGCTTGCAGTGTGCACAGTGGCCAGAAGGGGGCGATGGATTCCCTGGAACTGGAGTTACAGGCAGTTGTGAGCTGTTGTGTGGGTGCTGGGAATCGAACCAGAGTCCTAGAAGAGCAGCAGCTGGTGCTCTTAACCGCTGAGCCGTCTCTCCGGCCTCTGCTTGTTTTTCGATGGTTTTGATGGTGGCGGTTTTGAGACTGGGCTTCATTGTGTCCTACAAGTCGGCCTCAAACTTGGGGTTCTCCTGCCTCAAGATCCCGCTGGGATTCTAGGTGTGTGCCACCAGGCCCAGCTCCTACCCCTCACTTTAATAATGTGTAAGAAAGCTTCCTGAGCTGGCTCAGCAGGCCAAAGCTGGTCAAGACTGGCATCCCGAGTCTGGTTCTCAGAATCCACAGTGGGCGAAGGAAGCAGCCTGTCTTCAAGGTTGTCCTTCAACATCCACATTTGTGCTGTGACACGCTACACTCCCGCTCACACAGACGTGGCAGACACGTGAACACGGACCACAAGCAAAACAAAAGTGAAAGAGGAAACCACGTGTTAGGACCGTGGCCATGGGCTAGAGAGATGGCTCAGCGGTTAAGAGCACTGGCTGCTCCTCCAAAGGACCCGGGTTCAATTTCCAGCACCCACATGGCAGCTCACAAATGTCTGTTGTAACGCCAGTTCCAGGGGATCCGACACCCTCACACAGACATACATGCAGGTGAAACATCGATGTAGATAAAATACAAATAAATAAATTATTTAAAAAAAATAGATGGTGGCAATGGTCCCAAGAGTCCTACCTACATCTGGCTGACCCAGAGAGCGGCCAAGACTACCCCTGGCCCCGAGCCACATGTGCAGATTACGAAGGGACTGCCCCTCTCAATACACTTCCATTTCTGGGGACCGTGGTGACACATGCCTGTAACCTCGGCCACTGGGAGGCTGAAGCAGGGTGATTGCCAAGAGTTGGAGGCTAGCCTGGGCTACAGAATGAGACTCTATCTCATTAATACAAAGAAAGGGCAAGGGGGCTGGGAGTGTGGCTCAGCTGGGAGCGTGCTTGCCTGACATGCACCAAGCCCTCAGTCTCAGCCGCAGCGTCACATAAAACAGGTGTGGTCCTGCACACCTGTAACCCCAGAAGTCTGGAGGTGGAGATAGGAGGATCAGAAGTTCAAGGTCATCCTCTATTAACATACTACTTCCGGGACAACCTGGGCTACTTAAATGTTGACCCAGTCTCAAAAAGACAGGGGAGGGGCCAGTAAGATGGCTCAGCAGTTGTAAAGGAGCTTGCCTTCAAGCCTGAGGACCTGAGTTTAATCCTCGAGACCCCGTGTGGAACTGACTTCAACAAGCTGCCCCTTCTACACATGTACCTGGGCATATGAGTTCCCACACATATATACATGCACACACACATAATAATACATAGATAAACTAACATGTAATTTTAAAAAAGACAGTTCCGGCCAGGCGGTGGTGGCTCACGCCTTTAATCCCAGCACTCGGGAGGCAGATGCAGGCGGGATCTCTGTGAGTTCGAGGCCAGCCTGGTCTACAGAGGGAGTCCCAGGACAGGCACCAAAACTACACAGAGAAACCTTGTTTTGGAAAAAAAAAAAAAAAAAAAGACAGAAAGAAAGGAAAAAAAAACACACTTCCTTTTGAGAGGAAACTTATAAAATAGAGAACAAGGTATTCCAATACCCCCAGCCTCCAAACCGCCAGGGCAAGCATGTGGAATTGTGGGGTCTCAGCAATGAGCAGGGCCCCACCCTCCTTGCCAGCACCACCCACCAGGCCCTTGCTTTTCCCTGACTCCCTTCACCGTGCATCCTGGGCACCCACCATGAGAAAGGCGCGCAGACGTTTTGGTCTGTGGTCAACCGATTGCCTCTGTCCAGCAACGCCATGCTGTGCTGGAAGTTCTGCCACGTCTTCCACAAGCTCCTCCGAGACGGACATCCAAACGTGAGTCCCTGGGGCGGCAGGGGAGGCCGACGGCGCATGCGCGGAACGTGAACCCGATTTCCGTTCCTGCTGCCGGCGACCGAGGCCAGTGAGCAGAGACGGGAATTGAAGCTTTAAAGATAACATTTTTACCTATGTGTGTGTGTCTACGTGAGTGTATGCCACGTGTCCAGGTGCCTGAGGAGGCGAAAGAGGTTATCAGATGCTCTGGAGCTGGAATTGCAGGATGTTGTGAGCCGCCCAGTGTGGGTGCTGGGAAACGAACTGGAGTTCTCTCTGCAAGAGCTGCAAAAAAAACCCCTTAACTATCGAGCCGTCTCTCCAGCTCTAGAAATTGAATTTTTTTTTTAAATATACATTGTTGTGAGGGTGTCAGATCCCCTGGAACTTGAATTACAGTTGGTTGTGAGCTGCCACGTGGTTGCTGGGAATTGAACCCAGGTCCATCATGGAAGAGCAGCCGGTGCTCTTAACCACTGAGCCATCTCTCCAGCTCCCAGGAATTGAATCTTTAAAACTATTTTATTCAGAGAGCCAGCAATTGGAGAAGACCGTGTCCTAGCTCATCTTAAGCCAGCAAATTATATAGGGAGAAGGAGGTGGAGACAAAGGCGGTCGGTCTTTTCAGGGTTCAGCCTTGCCCCTTTGGTCAGGTGATCAGCCATATTTCTGATCAAAACATCCCACTTCTGATGTTTGTGCCTCTCTCAGTATCATCCCTTGCACTCTTCTCTCGATCTGTGGATGTCTGGGCTCAAATGTTTATCGGAATACTTAGGTTAGTGTCTGCTGGTATCAACCTGTCCTGGAGACACTTGAGCCAGAGGCGGTGGTACACGCCAACCGTGTCCGTGCGGGAGCCAGGAACATGGCGTATACGCTGATTGCTTCCCGCAGTATGCAGCACAAGTGTCTTTATAATGTAGAATGTGGAAGCGCCCCCTTCATCTCCCCTGTCCCCTGTCAAAAGCGACTGTCAGGCCAGCAAGATAATCCTAGGAGCCCAAGGTGGGAGAAGAGACTGGTTTCTGAAAGTTGTCCAGTGCTCTCCACGTGTATGCTGTGGCCCCTGCACCCATACACACACACACACACACACACACACACACACACACAACATGCGCACGAGCACATACACACACACACACACCATGCACACGAGCACACACACACACACACAACATGCAGACGCGCACGAGCACACACACACACACACACACACACACACTGTGAAAAAGAGGCTGCTGGCTGCTGCTATACCGCTTGTCTTTGATTTCCCACAGGAGGTGGGTACATCCCTTCAGATGGGTCTCTTTCCCACCCCAGGCCCAGGTAGACTGTTGTCTGGCCACCCGTGTCTCCTCTCATGGTTCTTCTCTTCTTTTCTAGGTGCTCAAAGACTCTCTGAGATACAAAAATGAATTAAGCGATATGAGCAGGATGTGGGTGAGTGTGGAGATGCACCCGGGACCCCTTACTCCTCACAGGAACTTGCTGTTCTACCTGCGACCTTTGTGGTCACAATACATTGCACTTTTAATTCTTTGTTTTGGGGCTGGAGGGATGGCTCAGCAGTTAAGAACACGAGCTGCTCTTCCAGAGGACCAGAGTTCAATTCCCAGCATCCACACGTTGACTCACAACCATCTATAACTCCAGCGATCCAGTGACCTGTTCTGACCTCCTCTGCCATCCATGCATGTAGTACACAGACTTATATGCACACAAAGCACCTATACACATAATAATAAAAGGTTAAAAAAAATAAAGATCTATTATTTGTTTGAGGTCTCTGTACATAGCCCAGGCTAGCCTAGAACTTGTAATCTTCCTACTTTAGCCTCCTGAGTACTGGGATTATAGGCATGCAGTGAGAACATGGGGGGGGGTGGAGGTGGGGCGCAGGAGGGGTGAAGGTGGGAGTGTATACATTTGTGTGTGAATACACACACACACACACACACACACAGTCAGCCACAGGTGGTGTTCCTCAGGAGCCATCTACCTTGTTGGTTTTTTGTTTTTTGAAGCAGGGTCTCTCTACCTAGTCTTGGCTGTCCTACAACTCACCACATAGACCAGGCTGGCCTTGAATTCCCTGAGATCCTCTCAGCTCTGCCTCTCAAGGGCTGGGATTAAAGGCTAATGCCATCACACTACACCAAGCCGTCCACCTTGTTTTTTGAGACAGGAGCTTGGTGAGCCCTGGGGATCCTCCTGCCTCTGTTCCCCAGCACTGGGATTGCAAACAGACACTCTGAGTGTGGAAGATGCAGCTCGGGCCCCTAGGATTGCTCAACAATTACTTAACAACTGAGCCATCTCCCCAGACCTTTTTTTTTTTTTTTTTAATTCTTTTTATCTCATCCCTTGCTTTCCTATGGATTCATTGGGTCTCACTTTGTAACCCAGGCCAGCCTTCAATTCCAGACCCTACTGCCTCAGCCTGGGCTTGCAAATGTACAGGGCCATACCTGACTTCCTTTACAATAGCTATTTTAAAAATATTTTATTTAGCCAGGCAGTGGTGGCACACACCTTTAATACCAGCACTCAGAAGGCAGAACCAGGCGGATCTCAGTGAGTTCAAGGCCAGCCTGGTCTACAGAGTGGGTTCCAAGACATCCAGGACCATTACACAGAGAAACCTTGTCTTGAAACGCCAAAAAACAAAGAAATTTATTTTTATTTGTCCTGTGTGCGCGGGGTGCTGATGTAGGCCAAAAGAGGGTGTCACATTACTGTAGCCAGAGGCAATTGTGAGCTAGGAACCGAACTCAGGTCCTCTCCAAGAGCAGCACACACTCCTGACTGCTGAGCCATTGCTCCAGCCCCCCTTTACAAGATCTTACGCCTTGCAAATAGTTGAGCTATATTAATGAGACCCATACCATGTATTGCTTTTTATAATCTCATCATCTATCCTTAGAGATCTGTTTGGCCATCTGGCATTTCTGGTGAATCTTAGCTATTCTTCACATTTTCCTTTTGTGCTTTTTTTTTTTTTTTTTTTTTCCTCCTTGGGAGCTACTCAGTTTTCCTGGGAACACAATTCTTTGAAGTCAGTAATAAAGACAGGTCCCTCCGGAGAGAACCTGTGTTTGCCTCCTTAGAGATCCGCTCTCAATTAAGCTCTCAGCTGGAGGTTTATGAATTCTGGGAAGGTCCCCTGGGGAATGTCAGCTGGGTCTCCTTCCCAGCGCTGATTTTTACTTCTTTTCATCACCAGCCTGGGTGGAGGAAATCCAAATTGAATATCCTCAAGGATTTCCTCCATATGGAAGTGCTGGGAGGAACACCCTTTAAATGTTTATTTTTTTAGAGAGATTGTGGTGGGGGGGCTACATGCATGCCACCAAGCATGGCTGGAGGAATCGGGGTACTCCTCTACTGTGTGGGATCCTGAGGTCGTCAGGCTTGGTGGCAAACTCCTTTCCCTTTTGAGCTATCTTTCTGCCCTACCTTTTAAAATTATATTTATTTGGGTTGGGGATTTAGCTCAGTGGTAGAGCGCTTGCCTAGCAAGCGCAAGGCCCTGGGTTCGATCCTCAGCTCCGAAAGGAAAAAAATATATATATTTATTTTATGTGTTGGGATGGGTGTGGGCACATAAGTGACGTAACACTCATACAGACGACCCCTCGCCTGTGGTAGTCAGTCCTCTCCTTCCATCGTGTGGGTCCCAGGGATTGACTCAGGTTGCTGAACCTGGCGGTGAGAGCAACCAGCCAGCCCAAGGAAAAGATTTCAGAGAAAGCCCTACCTCAGGACTGATGCAGCTTCCTCTCTTCTTCCCCGAAGGGCCATCTGAGTGAGGGGTATGGACAGCTGTGCAGCATCTACCTCAAACTGCTGAGAACGAGGATGGAGTACCACACCAAAGTGAGCGTCTTCCATTCTCCATGGCTCCCGCTCCCTCCCCCCAGTCCTCCCTCCCCCAGTCCTCCCTCCAGACCCTCCTTGGTCTTTATTAGCACTTTAGGGAACAGTCTGGGACCTCAAGAAGTGGGGGTGCTATAGTCCAACTCTGTAAGGGGAAATCAACTGATAGAACAATGTGGTCAAGGACCCCAGGGTGACCTTTTGACCTCTGTTCATGGGGTCATTCTGTTCTGCATTTCACAAAGAGGATAACAACAATCATCCAGTGCGTGGTGTTTCCTGAGGAAAATGGCAAACATTTACTTATGTATATGTTTTAAGATTTATTTATATTTTATATGTGTGGTCTGCATATACATTATGGGCATCATGTGCATGCAGTGCCCAAGGAGGCCAGAAGAGGGCAGCAGATCCTCTGGAAGTAGCATTGTAAACAGTTGTGAGCTTCCGTGGGGGTGCTGTTACCTGCTGAGTGACCAATCCAGTACCATCTTGTCTTCTTGTTTTGAATTATATTTTTATTTATTTCAGGGGGCTGGTGTCAGAGGACAACATAGAAGAGTCAGTTCTTTCAGGGCTGGAAAGATAGCTCAGAGGTTAAGAACACAGGCTATTTTTTTGCGAGGGGAATAAGGTTCAGTTCCCAGCACCCACATGGCAGCTCACAGCAGTTCTCGGGGATCCAGTGCCCTTTTCTACACTCTGTGGACACCAAGTGTACACATGGTGTACATGCATACATGCAGGCAAAACACTCATACACGTAAAATAAAAATAAATCTTAAGAAGTCATTTGGAAGATAAAAATAATTAATAAATAAAATGTACTCTTTAAAGTTGGGGGGGGGGGGAATTAGTTCATTCTCCCTTTCTACCACGTAGCCCCAGGTATCAAATTCAGGTCAAAACAAGCCAAAAATCTATAAAGAACACTTTTGGGGTGATAAAGCAAGAATAAATGGAGTCTCGCCTTCTACTAGCTCCATGTAAAGTATTTGCTCTGGAATTTAGAGGCTCTTGATGCAGTGACCTCCTATCTTACTGTGGTCTGTTTCCATGTCCTATGGTGTCTTGGCTACTCCGGCAGCTGAGGCAGGAGGATCACTTGAATCCAGGAGGAGATGTAACCAAATGGGCAGAGAGTGCTTAGCTAGCATGCTAGAAGCCTTGGTTTGATCCCCAGTGCTGCATGAACCTAGTATGGTGTGCACACGTCTAGTCCCAGCACTCAGGATGCGGAGGCAGGAGGATCAGAAGTTCCAAGTTGTCCTTAGCTACATAGTGAGTTTCAGGTCAACCTGGGCTACATGAGACCCTGCCTCAAAACAAACAGACAAATACTTGAGATCAGGCTCTGTCTCTTCTGGACTCCCATGGGCTCACAGTAGCAGCTTTGGTACATTGCCAAGGCTGAGGAGATTGAGTGGGAATCAGAGAGGACCAGTGATAAGTGAGTGTCTGCTGCCCTGGGATTCCAGATGATCCACTGGGGAACATGCTCACATGCTGGGTCTCATTGCCCCTTGGGAGGACGTGCTTAGAATGTTCCAGGACTCACGTTGCAAGAGAGGGACCTTCAGCTCCGATGATGGGTAGTGTGGGCAGTGGGTGTTGTTTGTTGGGAGCCTCATGAAGGGGTCCTGCCTCCCTCAAAAGGGTGTAGTTGACATAGGACCTGCTACAGTGCTTAATGTAGGCAGCTTGTGTCCACACTGGTGTCACTGGGCTGTGTGGGGGCTTTTCCCCCTGACCCCCGCGGTACCAGGATTGAACCCGGGTCTTTGTGCTTGCGGGGGAACTACTCTCTCTCTAAGCTGTGTCCTCAAACAAGCACCCATCCACCGAGTAGCATCAGCAGCCAAACGGTCCACCCACCTGGCTTCACCCTCAGCCCTCCTGTGCTTCATTCTATCTTCCTTCACCCAAATTCCCTTCCAGAATCCCAGGTTCCCTGGCAACCTTCAGATGAGTGACCGGCAGCTGGATGAAGCTGGAGAAAGTGATGTTAACAACTTGTAAGTGGCTATCCTGCTCCAGACCCAGTAGAGAAGTAAGCTTTTGTGATTTTAATTCTTGCTCCTGGCAACAGTGAGAGGCCCTGATGGTAGGAGACAGAGGCTGGGATGAGGAGTAAGTCCCCTGGGTGACTTGGCCCCAGGGTCACTTATCCATTTGGAATCCTACCCAGACATATTTCACTGTGGCTTCTCTGTCTTAGTCTCCACTTCCTAACCCCAAACCAAGCCTTGTCATCTTTCTTTTCCCCAGTGGAATCTTGAGAGGTTTAGTCTTTAAATAACTTTCATAATAGATGCTTGGAAGGAAGCTGAGGTGTATGTCTATGCAAGAAAGAATGCACCTGTGCTCACATGGGAATCCTCAGGGTGGGGAAGCAGGACAGAGCATGAGGGTGGTGTGAATACCTGGCTTTGGTGGCTGGGAGTATGGTTCAGCATTAGAGCACTTGCCTAGACTCTCCTAGTGAGGGAGCTGGGGTATGACCCAGTGGTAGAGCACCTGCCTAGAATCCCCCAGTGAGGGGCTGGAGGTGTGGCTCAGTGGTAGAGCATCTGCCTAGAATCCCCAGTGAGGGACTGGGGGCGTGGCTTAACAGCATCCATGCTTGCTGAGCATGTACAAGGTCATGGATTTCATCCGCAGCATTGGGTTGGGGCACTGAGGGAGAGTCGGGGCTACAGACTCTGATTTGTTTCTTCCTGTGTCAGTTTTCAGCTCACAGTGGAGATGTTTGATTACCTGGAGTGCGAACTGAACCTCTTCCAGACTGGTGAGTCCCTTCCCTCTTTGCTGACCGGGGCTGTCCTGGGACTAGGTCTCCTGATTCCCAGCCTGATCCGTGTGGTCCAGCTGGCCCAGCCCTGTGGTCTGTCCGTCTTCTTTGGTTTTGTTAAAGTCTCTATGGCGCGGGTTGGCCTCGAACTCACAGCAGTCCTCCCTCAACCATCTGAGCGTTGGGGTTACAGGTTTGCACAGTCACATTCGGCTGGCCGAGCCCTTGCTCAGCAGAGGGCACTGACGCGGAGCTGTCGCATCAGCCTTTGCTCTCTCCTCTCACAGTTTTGAAGTTATTTCATATCAGATAGGCAGACCGGTTGCTCTGCCCGTCCCAAGGGGCCTCCCTCCCTCCCAGAGGCTCTTTTGCCCTTTCTGACATCCATTGAATGGTGGCCACCGTTCCAGCCAGTCCCGTCTGTAATTGGAGCTGCGCTGCCATGCAGGCATGCTCTCTGCTCAGAAGGGGCGTGCAATCAGATTTTTCTTTGGGCCGCCAACCAGCTCCCAAATAAAGACATGGAGACTTATTATTAATTGTGAATGTTCGGCCTTGGCTTAGACATGTCCCACTAGCTCTTTTAACTTAGTTTACACCAAATACAGGATACATGAACTGAGCGTTCAGTAAGGAGGAAACTGGCAGGGAATCAACATAGGGAGGACATCTGGTCAAGGTCGGCAAGCAAGCCAACAGCTACCCAAAATGGGGGGCCGGGGCCCTACGGCCTAGCATGCACACAGAGTTTTTTAATCATGTATGCATGTGTGTCTGTGTTGGGTATATACACATGAGTGCAGTTGCTTGCAGAGGCCAAAAGAGGGCATCAGATCCCCCGGAGCTGGAGTTACAGATGGTTATAAGCCACACTGCCCTATGTGGGTGCTGGGAACTGAACTTGGGTCTTCTGAAAGAGCTGTTTGCACTCTGAACTACTGAGTCGTCTCTCCAGCCCTAATAACCCTGTTAAAAAAAAAAAAAAAATTTAAAAAGAAAAAAAAAAAGCCAGACATGGTGGTAGGTGGCTATCTGTGAGTTCGAGGCCAGCCTGATTTACTGGTGAAGACACCTAGGGTTGTTACACAGAGAAACCCTGTCTCACAAAAAACAATATAAAAAGAGTGGAAGCAGCTAAGGATACCTGAGGTTGACCTCTGGTCTCCATATGTACCAGCCCACGTGTGCACCTGCGTACACGCACGCACGCACGCACGCTTACCCACCAAGCCGGAGCTGGGAAGCACAGTGCGGACGCTCTTGACCTCCTCACTGGTCTCATCAGACGGTGTGAGGCATGGACAGTCGTAGCCATAGAGCTCACGGAAGAGCCTCCAGCGGCCCGACCAGGCTGAGAACCTTGTCTACAGTCAGTCATGCTGCTATAGCTGCTGCTGGGGGTCAAGTGGCATTCCCAGGAGGAGATGGAGGTAGCTGTGATTGCTTGTCCAGGCTGGCCTGGAACTCACAGAGATCCGCCTGGCCCCGCCTCCCAAGTGCTGGGATTAAAGGCGTGCACCACCACCGCCCGGCTGATGGTTCCCTTTGTGCTGTGTGTGTGTGTGTGTGTGTGTGTGTGTGTGTGTGTGACTCTCTCTGCCTTTTTCTCATCCACCAGACAAACACACTTACAGGGTCTGTGCAGACCAGGGAGGTGCAACACATGGGGGCTCTGTGCCTACCCATGGGCAGCTCCACACGTGTGGGGACATCAGGGAAGTCTCGGGTTGCATGTTACATAGAGTCTCTAGGACAGTGGGCAGCCAGTACAAGAAAGATAGTCAGCCCGGGCCAGGGCGTGAGTGATGGCCTATAGCCAGGCGTCCAATAGCTGGGTATAGAATTAAATAATGTGGGTAGATGCCTGGGAAAAGCTGTAGCACAATTGGTCAGTAGGGTGCTTGCCTAGCATGCATGAAGTCCTGGGTTCAAATCTCCGGCACTATATAAACCACGCATGGTGGTGCACACTTCTCCCAGCATTCGGGAGGTAGATAGAGGCAGGAAGAACAGAAATTCAAGATCACTCTTGGCTGCATATTGAGTTCAGGTCCACCCTTGGCGACTTAAGACCCTATGTCAGAAAAGAAAATATGTTGAGCGTTTCTGATCAGACTTGGGACATGCCTGATAGGTTATCAGTAAATCTTCTTTCCCGTGCTTAACATGGGGTTCTGCACAAGGCAGAGTGTCTCCCTCACCTGATCATGACACACCAAGCTTTTCTGGCCATCAGGAGCAAAGGTGCTTGTTGTACCCATTGATGGCCACGTGGGCTCGTAGCACAACTACTTCTTGGCTTTGTGACCACCTTCAAGTGACGTTTTCCTTACCTGTCTGGTGGGGATACCCTTTCCTGTCTCGGGGTTTCATAGGGTTAAATGAATCACATGGGTCAATGCACCTGTCAATCACAGGCCACCCACCTGTCATCCAGCCCTCGGGAGGCTGAGGTGAGAGGATAGAGATATTAAGTCCTGCCTGAGCTACATTGCAAGATCCTATCTCTACGTGAAATTATAGAAATCACTAGGTGTACAGTTCAGGATCATAGCATTTGCCTAGAATCCCCCAATGAGGAATTAGGGGTATGGCTCAGTGGTAGGGTACTTGTCTAAAATTCCCCAGAGGAATTAGGGCCATGGCTCAAGAGTAGAGCCCTGGGCTAAAATCCTCCAGTGAGGGACTGGGGACATATCTTAACAGTAGAGCACCTGCCTAGAATCCCCCACTAAGGGGCTGGGGGTGTGGCTCAACAGTAGAGTACCTGCCTTTCATATACAAAGTCCTGGGTTCCATTCTGAGTGCCACAAAAACAGAACACATGCCCAGAATAAGTCTTGGTTGTATGTCAGACCCCTGATTCTACTCCACTGCCAAGATCTCCGCCTCACTGTGGCCTCTCGCCCCATCTTCGTCCACAGTGTTCAACTCCTTGGACATGTCCCGCTCAGTGTCCGTGACCACAGCTGGGCAGTGCCGCCTCGCCCCACTGATCCAGGTCATCCTGGACTGCAGTCACCTCTATGACTACACTGTCAAGCTGCTCTTCAAGCTCCACTCCTGTGAGTATGACAGCCGCGACCATCTCGTGCAAGCTTCAGGCTGAGAGCAGGGTCACAGCCTCAGCAAGTTCCCAGAGGCTTACAGGCAGCTCAGTCAGTATCCTTGGCCTTTTGCTCTGGTCCAAAGGGCCTGGGACAACTGGTCGTCTGAGAATGGAAGGGAGTAACCCAAGCTTTAGATTGCCCGAGTCTAGCTCCTGACCTCCAGTCCTGTTTCTTAGGAGGGCTCTTTCTGTCCGCCTCCGCCTCTACCATGTCACCATTCACCAGAAGTATCTTGTGTTCTTAGGTCTACATAAAGGACAACTGACCTACCTGACCCACACCTACATGACCTCCAAAGCAACCCAATCCCTTGTAACAGATGGAATTTTATGGAGAAATAGAAAATAGAAAACAGCTGTGGGGTTGATGTAGCTCAGCGGGAGGACAGTTGCTGAGAACTCCCTAGCGGAGGGTATGGTTTGTACCATTTGCCTAGAATCCCTCAGTGAGAGGCTGGGGTGTGGCTCAGTGGTAGAGCACCTGCCTAGAATCCCCCAGTGAGGGGCTGGGGTGTGGCTCAGTGGTAGAGCACCTGCCTAGAATCCCCCAGTGAGGGGCTGGGGGGCGTGGCTTAGTTGTTGAGAGCTTAACTAGCATGCATAATGCCCTGAGTTCCATCCCCTCAATGCAGAAAAATTAAATGTAGCTGGGCCTGGTGGCACATGCCTACTGTCCCAGCAGTTTGGAGGCAGAGGCAGAAGGATCTCTGCCAGTTCAAGGCCAGCCTGAGCTACATACTAAGTTCCAGGCAAGCCTTGCTTACACAGGGAGACACTTTTTTTTTTTTTTTTTTTTTTTTGGTTTTTCGAGACAGGGTTTCTCTGTGTAGCTTTGCGCCTTTCCTGGAGCTCACTTGGTAGCCCAGGCTGGCCTCGAACTCACAGAGATCCGCCTGCCTCTGCCTCCCGAGTGCTGGGATTAAAGGCGTGCGCCAACAACGCCCAGCTGAGACACTTTCTTAAATAAAGCAATAGACAAATCACAGCTGATCCAAGGCAGGGGGCCTATATTTTGCCAAGCAGCAGTAGATCCCTGCTGCACCCTTTAGAAAAAAAAGCATAATTTGAGAGCTGCTGGTTTGCAGAAGTTCTTATCCTTGGTGCCCTGATTTAAAATGTAGGGTGCTGGGCCCAACTGGCGGGGGGTTAGGGACAGGCTGGCAGGGGCTGGGGGACCTAGGTAGGCTGTGGGGATTGGGAGGGTTGGGTGAGCTGGCAAGATGGCTCAGGGGAAAAGTACTTACCTCCAAGCATGATGACCTGAGTTCTAATTCCAGAACCCACATGATGAAAGGAACCTGCTGCCCAAGTTGGCCTTTGATCTTCTCCCTTGCATATGTGTGCATACACACACACACACACACACACACACACACACACACACAAACACAATCAGTCAATCTTTTTTTTTTTTCTTCGAGACAGAGTTTCTCTGTGTAGTTTTTGTGCCTGTCCTGTATCTCGCTCTGTAGACCAGGCTGGCCTCGAACTCACAGAGATCCGCCTGCCTCTGCCTCCTGAGTGCTGAGATTAAAGGCTTGTGCCACCGCCACCCCATTTTTTTTTTTTTTTAAAGCTGGCTATTACTGGGCCAGCTTGGTATAGTTTAGACTCTCTATCTTTAAATGCAGATTTCCCAGATGAAGCTACTATAAATCCTCGCTGGGGAATTTTAGGCAAGTGCTCTACCACTGAGCCATGCTCCCAGCCCCTCATTACCACATGCCAGGCTGGCCACCCTGAAGAACACCCACAGCATGATGGGAATAGTAATAACTTGCAGATCCGAATGGAGGATACTGTTCAGGTTTCATAGCCCAGAAAGGACAAGGGTGTGTTTTAGATGTGTAGAACATTGCTGAGCGTGGGGGGTGGGGGGGGTGCCTGGAATCCCAGTACTTTGGAGGTTCTCGAAGATGATGGGAAATTGATTGTCAACCAGGGCTACATGCTGAATCCAAGGTCCGCCCAGTTGACTTAGTAAATCCCTATCTCAAGGGGAGAAAAATATTAAATCTTAAAAAGTGTGTGCCCACGCACACGCCCATATGTAACAAGGGACATTTTGTAACTGTTGACTAACAAGTAATGACCTGTTTTATTTTATTTATTTATGTGTTGGTTTGGCACATGTGTGTGTGCACTCATACACACTTGTAGAAGTCAGAGGATAATGTGCAGGAGTCAGTTCTCTCATGTGGGTCCCAGGGACAAAACTCAACTCATCAGGTTTGGCAGCAAGTGCCTCTACCTGGAACTGTCTCCCTCAACCAAACCCGGTTATTTGAGACTAGACAAGAGAAGCAGCGTCACTGGGATTAATCTGGGGTCGGTTCCCTCGAGGGTGACTGCAATTTGCTGTTCCAGGATTAGAAAGGCTGGGTGCCATCGGGTGTGCCTCCGGGAAGCAGAGAGGGTGGACCAAATCCCAAGAGAAGCAGAGGCTGTTGCTTAGAAACATCGTCAGTTACAGGCGGAGAGTGTAGCTCTGCTGGCAGAGAGGGCCTGGGTAGCATGTGTGGAACCCTGCACTCCCTCTCCGCAACTGCATAAGTGGAGCGGATGGCCCATACCTGCCATCTCAGCATTAGGGAGGTGGAGGCAGGAGACTCAGGTTTCTGGACCGCATGAAACTTTGTCAAAAAATAAATAGCTCTAGATAGGGGCTGGAGAGATGGCTCAGCAGTTAAGAGAGCTAGCTGCTCTTCCAGAGGGCGTGAGTTTGAATCTCAACACCCACATGGTGGCTCACAGCATCTATAACTCCACTTCCAGGAGCTCCAGCATCTTCTCTGGCCTCCTGAGGGTACCGCACTCACATGTGCACAGATATACATGCAGGTCAAACACTCATATGCACAAAAATAAATATTTTTTAAATAGTTAAATAAAAATAAACAAGTATAGGTGAACTTACTTTTATTTATATATTTCTTTTGTTTATTTGAGAGAATTTTATATGTATCAGGTTGGCCTTGAACTCACAATGTAGCCCAGGATAACCTTAAGTTTCTAACCCACCTACCTCTGCCCCTCTCCTAGATAGTGGGATTACAGGCATAAGCCATCAAGCCCAACCCTCTGCTGTTAATGTATTAGCATGAAGTTTGTCATTTAGTGAAATATTGATTTTTTGTGTGTGCTGTAAAGGAACACAGGGCCTTGTGTGTACTAGGCAAGTATTTTACTGCTGAGCCATAACCTCAGCCCCTCACTGGGGGATTCTAGGCAGATGCTCTACCACTGAGCCACACCCCAGCCCCTCACTGGGGATTCTAGGCAGGTGCTCTCCCACTGAGCCACACCCCAGCCCCTCATGGGGGATTCTAGGCAGGTGCTCTACCACTGAGCCACACCCCAGCCCCTCACTGGGGGATTCTGGGCAGGTGCTCTACCACTGAGCCACACCCCAGCCCCTCACTGGGGGATTCTAGGCAGGTGCTCTACCACTGAGCCACACCCCAGCCCCTCACTGGGGGATTCTAGGCAGGGGCTCTACCACTGAGCCACACCCCAGCCCCTCACTGGGGGATTCTAGGCAGGTGCTGTACTACTGAGTCACGCCCCCAGCACTTTGTAACACACTTGCAACTAAAGTCAGTACTTCACTCAGATGTCCACCATTCTTACCCAGTTTCCTTGTCTAAGCTTCCACTCAGGATCCCGTAACACTTAGTCATTGTTTCTTCTCGGGCTCCCAACAGCTGTGACAGCTTGTCAGACTTCCTTTGTTTTTGATGACCTTGACAGGTTTGAGTGATGATCAGATTTTTTTTAAGTGAAATCTTCCTCAATTTGGCTGCTTCTTCTGGTGTTTTTCTCCAAGTAGAACTGAGAGCAGGGGTTTGGAGTAGAAATTAAGTGCTGTTTCCATCCTCTGTCTAATTTTATCTTTTTTTTTTTTTTTTTTTTGGTTTGTTTTTTGAAACAAGGTCTCTGTGTCGCCCTGGCTGACCTTCAGCTCGCCATCTGCCTGGCTCAATGTTCAGCACTTTTAATAATCATAATTTATACATGAACTTTGTGATTCTCTCACTCATTCAAAACAGCTAAAAACAAGGCTCGTTGACACACATTTGTAATCAGAAGCAGGTTGATCGTCACAAGCTCAAGGCCAGCCTGGGCTATGTAGTATGTTCCAGGACAGTCAGGGCTACGGTGTGAAACCCTGTCTCAAATAAACAAAGAAAAAGCACAGCACAGTGGCATGGTTTGTTGTTATGGGTACAAGAGAGTCTGAGGCTGGAGGATGGCTTGAGTCTAGGAGTTCAAGGCCAGCCTGGGTAAGATAGCTAGCCTATGTGTCAGGAAGAGAAAAGGGGAGAGGGAAGGAGGGAAGGAGACTGAGGGGGCTTGGGAGAGTTAAAAATAAAAGCTGCTGCCATGGGGTTTTCCACGTGGTGTAAGGAA
>CABHPQ010170773.1:33719-46809 GCA_902168405.1 Peromyscus aztecus
AGTGAGGGGCTGGGGTGTGGCTCAGTGGTAGAGCACCTGCCTAGAATCCCCCAGTGAGGGGCTGGGGTGTGGCTAAGCAGTACAGCTACTGGCCTAACCTGAATTAAGACCCTAGGCTCCCTACCCAGAGCACCGAAACAAAACCAAAAAATTGTTCTCTGTCTGGTTGGTTGGACCTGTGGGTCAGGAAGTTTGAAGATACAGAGATCAACCATAATGGGTCAATGCCACCAAGAGATAGGTCATCCCCGTCCTGCCTGGTGCCCCCACGGGGCAGCCTCCCAGGAGCGGGCCCCTTACCCCGGGTGCCCCTCACAGAGCCAGCGGGCCATGCTGCAGCTGAAGGGCCGCGTGAGTGAGCTGGAGGCAGAGCTGGCCGAGCAGCAGCACCTGGGGCGGCAGGCGACGGATGACTGCGAGTTCCTGCGCGCCGAGCTGGACGAGCTGAAGAGGCAGCGGGAGGACACGGAGAAGGCACAGCGCAGCCTGACCGAGATAGAAAGTGAGGGCCTGGGGCCGGGGGTGTGGGCGGGAGCGGGGCTGGGTGCGGCTTCCCGAGGTGCCTGCTCTTGGCCTCAGAGGCAGAGACGGGTTTGGTGACCCAGCAACCAAAGACACGGAAATGATGGGAGCGCCTACCCTGGGAGAGGGAACTTCTAAGAGAGGAAGCAGGACAGAGACCTCAGGGGGCAAAGTGGACATGAACCTGAAAGCCTGGCTGACGTGGATGCTGTGACTCTTAGTTAGGGTTTCTATTGCTGTGAAGAGACACCATGGCCACGGCGACTCAGGGAAAACATTTTTTAACTGGGGTGGCGCTGGCTTACAGTTCAGAGGTTCAGTCCGCGATCATCACGGTGGGACATTGCGGAGTGCAGGCAGACGTGGTGCTGGAGCAGAGGTTGAGAGTTAATACACCTTGACTTGCAGGCAACAGGAAGTGGTCTATCTCACTGGGCATAGCTTGAGTACAGGAGACCTCCAAGCCCACCCCCACAGTGACACGTGTCCTCCAACAAGGCCACACCTAATAGTGCCACTCCCTCTAGGGGCCATTTTCTTTCAAATTACCATACTTTGTAGATAGCAGTCTGCAAAAGAATTTGAATCAGGGGGATGTTTATTCAAAGAAGACAAACTTTATGTCCAGTATAGTACAGGTGTTTACCTGTAATTCCAGAACTCTGGGGGATAAGGCAGGAGGATGACCATAATGCTAACTTGGGCTATGTAGCAAGACCTTCTCTCCCAATAAAAACCCCAAATTAATTAATTAGATAACTTCTGAGTGTGGTGGTGGACGCCTGTAGTCCCAGCATTCAGGAGGACCAGAGGTTTAAAGTCATGCTAGCTACATAGCCATTTTGAGGCCAGCCTGGGCTACATGAGACCATGTCTTTGAAAAAAAAAACAAAACAGCACTAGGGAGGCAGAAGCAGGTGGATCACTGTAAGTTCAAGGCCAGCCTGGTCTACAGAGCGAGTTCTAGGATAGCCTGAGCTGTTACACAGAGAAACCCTGTCTCAGAAAGAAAGAAAGAACCGCAATCAATCAATCAATAAATACAAATAAATAAATAAGCATCAAAACATCTTTAGTGCCCCCAGCTTACTGGAGGGAGGATGCGGGCATCCCATCCTGGGCAGAGGCCTCACCTTGGTCTTTCCCAATGCAGGAAAGGCCCAAGCCAATGAACAGCGGTATAGCAAGCTAAAAGAGAAGTATAGCGAGCTGGTTCAGAACCATGCTGACCTGCTGCGGAAGGTAGGAACTCGGACCCCTCTAGTCCTCCCATAAACCCCTAATTTCGGGAGAAACAGTGCAGACATTGGGGTTCCTCCAAGATGCACTTCTATTTATTTATTCCTCCTCTGTGTGTGTGTCTGTGTGGATGTGGATGTGCATGTGTGTATGCAGTTGCTTGAGGCAGCCAGAAGAGGGCGTCAGATCCTCTGAAGCTGAAATCACAGGCAATTGTGAGCCACCCAGCATGGGTGCTGGGAACCAAACCTGGGTCCTTCGAAAGAGCAGCGAGTGCTCTTAAGCACTTAACCATCTCTCCGGCTCTTGCACCCCCCATGTCTTAACCCCAGCTTCTTGAGTTCTGTCTTACATGCCAGTCACAGTTCGAGTTACCCCTCATTTGAGCTAGGCATAGTGGAAGACACCTGTAATTCTATCAGAAAGCGGAGGCAAGATCCTGCCTCAAAAAAAAAAAAAAAAAAAAAAAAAAAAGTCAGGTGTGGTGGCATATGACTTTAAACCCAGCATTCCAGGGCAGCCAGGACTAAATAGTAAGATCCTATCTCAAAAAATAAATAAGTAGGTGTGGTATCTCACACTTGCAATCTCCAAACTTAGGAAGCAGAGGCAGGAGGATTGCCGTGAGTCTGAGGCTAGCCTGGGCTGCACAGTGAATTCCAGGCCAGCCTGGAAAAACACTACATCAGACATCTATGTATTTTTGTAAATCCCTGACAATCTAACATCTGAAGGTCGTGGCCCGATTCTGGCTTCCTTTGGGGTAGGAAAAGACTTCTCCTGTGTCTGCCTCCTTAATACTCACAGTCTGATAGAAATTATTGGTACTGGAAGGAAGATGTGAGTTGAGCCTGAGAGATGGCAGCTGAAGATGCTCTTCTCCTCTTTCAGAACGCAGAGGTGACCAAACAGGTGTCCGTGGCCAGGCAAGCCCAGGTGGATTTGGAAAGAGAGAAAAAAGAACTAGAAGATTCCTTTGCACGTGTAAGTGACCAGGCCCAGCGGAAGGTGAGCAGGAGAGGCACTTGGGATGTAGGAGGGAGGTGTCTACTGGAAGAGGACTTTTACTAGTGTTTTATGTGTGTGTGTACATATAACAGCATGCGTGTTGAAATCAGAGGACAACTTGTGGGTTTAGGTTCGCTTCTCACACCATGTGGGTCTGGGGGATTGAACTCAGATCATCTAGATCAGCAGCAAGCACCTTGAGCCACTCAGTCATCCCCACGACCCTTGCAAAGGGGCTTTGAGGCAGGCATGGATCAGAGGGCTTCATCGTATGTTCCATGAGGAGTTTCCAGAGGGCCTTTGGAGGCCACTCAGAAGAGCAGATGCTGGGGGCTGGACATGTCGTTCAGTTGGTAGAGTGCTTACCAAGCATGCTCGCCTAGGAGGCCCTGGGTTCCATCCCCAGCACCACGCAAACCAGGCATGGTGGTGCACATCTGTAATCCCAGCACTTGGAAGGTGAACGCAGGAGGATCAGAAGTCCAGGGTCATCCTCGGGTCCATAGCAAGTTCAAGGCCAGTCTGGGCTATTTAAATACATTATATGTATATGTCAGTCATGAATTTTTATGACTGGTAAACTAATCCTCCAAATTACTATTGGAAAAGAAAAGTTGTTGGTGAGGTCTGGGTTATCACCTTCCAGCCTGCCTTTCAACTCAGTGGAGTGCACAGTCTCAATCAATAGCTTGGGAAAGCTGGGCGGTGGTGGCGCACGCCTTTAGTCCCAGCACTCGGGAGGCAGAGCAAGGTGGATCTCTGTGAGTTCGAGGCCAGCCTGGGCTACAGAGCGAGATCCAGGACAGGCTCCAAAACTTCACAGAGAAACCCTGTCTCAGAAAAAACAACAACAACAAAAAAAAAAAAAATAGCTTGGGAAATGTATACATACGTGCATTCCTTCTCATGACTCTCCAGCTCACAGCATTCCTGTTTTGCCTCTGTTTCAGACTCAAGAGCAACAGGATGTTCTTGAGAACTTGAAGCATGAACTAGCCACCAGCAGACAAGAGCTACAGGTCCTCCACAGCAACCTGGAAACCTCTGCACAGGTGAGCCGCTCCCTGCTCCCCTCGTCTGGTGCCTGGGTCCCTCCCTCCCGAGAGCCCTCCCACCCCCACCCCCAAGTGTAATCCACACTTATTCTTCGAGGCAGTGATAGGCATGTAGACAGGCTACCACCCCCTGCCCTTTGGAGCCAGGAGGTGGATCTGGAGGCCCAGTGAGGGGACCGTTTAATTTCCTCAGTTTCTCCCTGTTTCCACATGGTGACCTCTGCAGTCAGAAGCGAAGTGGCTGACACAGATCGCCGAACTGGAGAAGGAAAAGGGCAGCTTGGCAGCTGCCGCTGCTCAGAGAGAGGAAGAGTTCTCAACCCTCCGAGACCAGCTGGAAAGCACCCAGATCAAACTGGCCAGTACCCAGGCAAGTAACAGACATCCACTGGGACACCATGGAAGCCAGAGACAGGTATGCAGTGAAGGGTTCAAGGCCATTGGGCCTGATGGCGAAGGCTTTCTGTGAACGTAGTTTCTAAAGCCAAGTGTGTCTTTTGTATAAGAAGAAGAGTGTGTGGGCCAGGGCTGTGTACCTCAGTGGGCAGAGCGTTTGTCCATCATGCACTGGGCCCTGAATTCAGTCTCCAGACCACATCAACTGAGTTAGTATGCAGGCTTACACCTGTAATCCCAGCACACAGGATGTGGAGACCGGAGGATCAGGAGTTCCAGTTCCCCTCAGCTCCCTAATACCGAGTTTGAGGCCAGCGTGAGATACGAGTCCCTGCCTAATAAAATATGGGCTGGAGAGATGGCTCAGAGGCCCAATGCCTGCTGCTGTTCCAGAGGACCCATGCTGGGTTTTAATTATCTCTAGAAATACTCTGATAGACACTTGTGCTTTATTAATCCAGGCTTGTCTTAATCAAGATGACAAGTTAGCACTCCTTAGGAAGTCATCTGAGTGCCACCCTGGGAGTGGACCAAAGTCAAGTATTGTTTTCTTCGTGGAGATGACCAGCTTCAATCTCATTAGCACGAGAGGCCAGGAATCCCCAGTGTGGTCCCAGGTGGATGCTGCTTTGGGGTTCATTGTAGTGTACCTGGCCAACTCTCACCTCCCTGACCTTTTTCTAGGAGTCCATGTGCCAGCAGGTAAAGGACCAGAGGAAAATACTCTTGGCAGGGACCAGGAAGGCTGCCGAGCGTGAGATACAGGAGGCGCTGAGCCAGCTTGAAGAGCCTGCCCTCATCAGCTGCGCGGGGTCCACAGGTAGTCTTCCAGATGCCCACCTGCTGGGCCCAGCTGCCTGGTACTTCCTGTTGGGGTTGAATCCAAGGGCCCTCAGCCCAGCTGCATGCTGGAGCCTCTGAGGTGTGTCCGCTCTCCCCACCCTAAGTCAGTTAAATCGGAAAATGCGGCATACTGCCTGCGTGGTTGTGACTTCGTAGCCAGGCAGGTGAGGCGTGGACACTGCCTCAGCCCGTGTCCTGGTGGTCACTGTGTCGCTCTGACCGTAGCACATGACAGAAATGACTTAAGGGAGGAAAGATTCATTTGGGCCGGTTTCAGAAGGTTCCCGTCCACCATGAAGAGGAAGGCGTGGAAGAGCAGCTCTCTTCGTGGCTGTAGGAACATGTGGTGGAGGCTGGTCATAACATGGTGGACCGTGAGCGGAGAGCGAGACAGGGAATAGGCAGGAAGAACCGATTCCCAAGATCTGCCCCCTGTGACCTGCTCCCCCCCAAATAGGCTCCGCCTCCTACATTTCCATAGCCTCCCCAAATAGCACCAAAACTGGGAAACCAAGCATTGGAACATGGACTTATGCTTGGGAAGCAGAGGCAGGAGGATCTTTGTGAGTTCTGGAGCTATTTAGTGAGACCCTGTCTCAATGTAATAATAATAATAATAATAATAATAATAATAATTAATAATATCATGAGATTTTAAGAGGCACTTGAGGTTCGGACCTTACAGTGTGCCATGCCCCTCTAGTGAGCAGTACCCTGAGGCAATAGTGAAGTGAGAAATAGTTCTCGAGGGCTGGGGACGTGGCTCAGTTGGTAGAGTACTTGCCTAACATGCACAAAGCCCCGGGTTCTAGTTGTAGTACCATGGATACTAGGTCTGGTGGCACATGCCTGTAATCCCAAAACTTTGGGGAAGGAGGCGGGAAGATCAGAAGTTCAAGGTCATCCTTGGCCACATAGTGAGTTCAAGGCCAGCCTGGATTACCGTGAGACCCTGTCTCAAAAGAAAGAAAAGCAAATAGATTATGTACATCACATGAGCACAAACACAGCCAGCAGCCCTCCTATGTAAGAAAAAGTCGATGGGGCAGGGACTCTCAGCGGGTCATCCCGCCCACCCAGCTGCTTATGTGGAACAAATTGTGAGAACTCATGTGCTGACTTCCTATCTCCCCTCAGATCACCTTCTCTCCAAAGTCAAGGCTGTTTCCTGCTGCCTCGATCAACTGGAAAAGGACCGCAGCCAGTATCTGTCCTGCCCAGAAGGTAAAAGGAACAGAGGTGCGGGCTCTGTCACTAGGGGCAACCAGACCAGGTGCAAATATGTACATATATATGTACAACCGGGAGCTGGAGAGATGGCCCAGGGCTTAAGAGCCTCTTGCAGAGGAGCTAGGTGTGGTCCTCCAAACCCCCTTCGCCTCAGGCTGCTCACAGCTGCCGGAAACCCCAGTTCCAAGGGATTTGATGCCCTCTTCTGGCTTCCATGGGTATCTGCACTCTTGAGCACATATCCCCTGCACAGACACATACATTAAGTAAAAATGAACCTAAAAAGAAAATGGCGCCACCACTGGGCCTGAGACCTTCCTTCCTATGCGCTGCAGATATCAGTGAGTTCCTGCACTCCATGACCCTGCTTGCCCACTTGACCAGTGACACCATCATTCAGGGGAGTGCCACCAGCCTCCGGGCCCCACCGGAGCCCGCCGACTGTGAGTATCAGAGGGAAAGGGATGCCCCTGCGAGCCAGGACGACAGGGGCATTTAAACACCTGTCTCTTCTGTCTCTAGCTCTGACAGAGGCCTGTAGGCAGTATGGCAGGGAAACCCTGGCCTACCTGACCTCCCTGGAGGAAGAGGAAGCCATGGAGAAAGCTGATGGCGCAGCCATGAGGAACTGCCTCAGCAAGATCCAGGCCATCGGCGAGGTATGGTTAGTGATGTGGTTTGCTTTTTGTTGTTGTTTGGTTGTCTGAGACAGTCTTGTGTAGCCAAGGCTGGCCTCAAACTCTATGTAGTCAAGGATGACCCTGAACTCCTCTCCTCTTGCCTCTGTCTCCTGGGATTACAGGTCTAGACCATAATACCTCGTTTATGTGGTGCTGGGAATGGAACCCAGGGCTTCAGGAGTGCTAGACAAGCACCCTACTAACTGACCCACTTCCCTAGCCCCGTTTGGTTTTCTGTTTGTCTTTGAGACGGTCTCACATAGACCAGGCTAGCCTAGAACTTGTCATGTATCCAAGAATATCCTGGAATGGCTGATTCTCCTGCATCCACCTCCCATGTACTAGGATTGCAGGCACACACCACCCTGCCTACACAGAAAGTCATTTTTTAAAAAAAAGATTGTATTTATTTATTTGTGTGTGTGTGTGCATGTGCACATACATGCCAGTGTGTAGATAACCTGCCAAAAGAGGGCATCAAATGTTCCTTTGATGCTGGGTCTCAGAGAATTTCTCTCCAGCTCCTGCCAAGTCCCGCCAGTCCCAGAGCCCACTTATAAAATAAACACACAGACTCTTACATTATTTAAACTGCTTGGCCATTATCTCAGGCCTACCATTGTCTAGCTCTTACTCTTATGTTTAGCCCATTTCTATTAATCTATACTTTGCCACGTGGCTCGTGGCTTACTGGTACCTTACATCTTCCTTGTCCTGGCAGCGGCTCCAGCCAGTCTCCCCTTTCGCTTCCTGTTCCCTTCATTCTCCTCTCTGTTAGTCCCACCTATACTTCCTGTCTGGCCACTGGCCAATCAGTGTTTTATTTATTGACCAATCAGAGCAATTTGACATACAGACCATCCCACAGCAGCCCTGAGACCTCTGCTAACCTGAAAGCCAGCCACCTCCAGACATCCTCTGCCTCTGCCCCACTCAGAGCTTGGGACACGGTCATGTGCCAGATGCTAAGCTCTTTGTGCCGGTGCTGGGATCCGAACCCCAGAACTCATGGTTGTGCAGCAAGCCCTCCCACCCACTGAACCATCTCTCCTGCGTATCCACCTGGACGCCAGAAAGAGCTGGCGCTGAGAATCACTGACATCCTTGTATTTAGAGATAGGATCTCGCCGTGTAGCCCAGGCTGCTCACATGTTTACAGGCCCGCTGCCTCAGCCTTTTACAGGCTAGGATTGCAGGCTGGTACCAACACACACACAGCAAGTCCGTCCAGAAGGACTTTCTAGCTGTGTTTAACTCACTGGCCTGCTGAAGGCATGTTGCATCACTGTCAAAGACGGGGATAAACAGTACAGTTGATGCCCATGACTACGGAGTTAGGGCCTGTATTAGTCTGGTCTCTTGTTGCTGTTACAAACACCTGCAGAAGCAGCTGAAGGAAGGGTTTGTTGTAGCTCACAGTTTGAGGCTTTGGAGGAGAAGGCATGCAGGCAGAGGCACGAGGCAGTTACCCTCATTGCATCCACCATCAGGAAGCAGAGAGAGATGGATGAACTGTAGCTGAATGGCTCTGTGGGGTTGGGGCCTGGTGGCCTCCCAGTTGGACATGGTTGTGAAATGTGCAGAGAAGGGAGGAACATGAGGTGCCATGTTGTTTCATTTTACTCTTCGGCTCTTTGTCTTTTAGGGGACTGGCCATTCAACTCCCAAATAAATACACGGAAACTTATTCTTACTTATAAATGCCTGGTCTTAGCTTGACTTGTCTCTAGACAGCTTTTCTTAATTATTCCAGTCTACGTTTGGCCTCTGGGCTTCTTACTTTCTTACTCCATTGCTGGTTGTGTAGCTGGGTGGCTGGCCCCTTGAGTCCTTCTCTCCTTCTCCTTTTCTTGCTCCTTAATCTTCTCTTCCCAGATTTTTCCTCCTATTTATTCTCTCTGCCTGCCAGCCCCATCTATCCTTTCTCCTGCCTAGCTATTGGCCGTTCAGTTCTTTATTAGACCAATTGGGTATTTTAGACAGGCACAGTAACACAGCTTCACAAAATTAAACAAATGCAGCATAAAAGAATGCAACACATCTTTGCATCATTAAACAAATGTTCCACAGCATAAAGGAATGTAACACATCTTAACTAAAATTCTACAACAGTTCCAACATTCACATCATGGAAAGTTCCAGGTGGAGTCTGTGACAGACCCTGCCCCCCATGCCTTATAGAAGGTTCCCATGATAGGGCCAAGAGCTAAGAGAAGACCAAGTGTCTTTTTAACGTCTGTGATACTGCTCACAGGACCTGCTGCCCAGGGGCCTGGACATCAAACAGGAAGAGCTGGGTGACCTTGTGGACAAGGAGATGGCTGCCACTTCAGCTGCCATTGAAGCTGCCACTGCCCGGATAGAGGTGAGAGGATTGTGTAGGATTTCCCACAGCAACGTTTCTGTCAGTTCCCTCAGGCAGTGCTGTGCCTCGGGAATGTCTTAGTCAAAACTGCCAAGTATGGTGGTGCAAACCTGTGATCTCAGCCCTTGGAAGGTGGGAGCAGCAGGTTCATGAATTCAAGGTGGTCTTCAGCTAGGTAGTAAGTTTGAAGCCAGCCTGGGCTGTGTGAGATATTGTCTCAAAAAGAAAAAGGAGAGAAAGAGAAAAGAACACAAAACCAGAGGCCAAGGTCACTGCCTCAATGAGGGGATGAAAACGGGGTCCTTACAAAGAAAGATGAGTTTCCTCCAAGGTAGGATATTTTGGTGTCAGGCCACCTGGGGTTCAGTTTTCAGGCTGCCTGATAATTACATGACTTAACGTGAGTTACATCACCTGACTGAGACTTAGATCCTGTTTCTATAGGACGGCCATTGATTTAGCTTCATTTCTGTTGCTGTTACAAAACATCTTAACGAAAAGCAGGTTAGGGGAGAAGGATCTATATTTGCTTAGAGTTTGAGGGTACCAAGAAGTCACCATGGCAGAAGCTGGAAGCAGCTTATCACATCCCATCCGCAGTCAAGAGCAGAGGGTATTAATGCATACGTTTTCTCTTGCTTGCTTGTGTTCAACTTGATCTCTCCACTCTTTTTTTTCCAGGGCAGAGGGCAGGGGGAGTGGGTCAGTGGTTTGAGACAGGGTTTCTCTGTGTAGTCCTGGCTGTCCTGGAACTCACTCTGTAGACCAGGCTGTCCTGGAACTCACCAAAATCCGCCTGCCTCTCCCTCTTGAGTCCTGGGATTAAAGGCATGCCCCACCACTACCCGGTGATTTCTCTACTCTTAAAGTTCAGGATCCCCTGTCTAGGGAATGGTGTTGCCCACAGTGGGCTCGATCTTCCCGCATCTGTTAATTTAATTTAATTAAGACATCCCTCCCACAGACATGCCCATAAGCCAACCCAATGTAGACAGTCTCTGAGACTCTTGCTGAGTGAGTCTAGGTTGTCAAGTTGACCGTTAGAGGTAGGCATCCACTGTCATAATAATAAGATGTCAGAGGTTGCCTGGTAGGTGTTAAAGAACTCCTCAGGAGAAGCTGAATGGGTCCTGTTGGAAAGGTCTCATATGGCTTCTCTGGTGGAAGACTCACTCCCTACTGTGGTGTGAGCACCTGCCTTGTGGATCTGGTATAGCAGCTGACCCTGATGGTCAGGTTACCACAGCTCTTGGCATTTCATGCACATCAGTCCGAGTGCCAAGGTCAAGACTCTACTGACTAGAGCAGTCAGCTCCAGCTGTCTACTATCCGATAGATGAGAGGTCTGGGGTTTTTCTGACTCACAAGGACAGAGATGAAGCTATCTAGATTCAGCTTTCTATGCTACCACACCTTGTTGGATCCAGAGTGTATCAAGGCAGTGGTGGTTGATCAGGTTCATGACACATTTAGGAACCATGCGTCTTGGGGTGGGGGTGTAGCTTGCCTAGAATCCCCCAGTGAGGGGCTGAGGTCCTGGTTTATCAAACAGCATGCAGGAAACCTGGGCTTAATTTCCATTAATACCGAGAGAGAGGGGGGGGCGGGGCAGAAAAGAAACCAGACGTGCTTCTTTTTAACAGGAAATACTCAGTAAATCCCGAGCAGGAGACACAGGAGTCAAGTTGGAGGTGAACGAAAGGTCAGTGCGAGCCTTGTGGTCGCAGTAGGTAAGCCCGGTCCTTGAAAGCAAGGCCCAGAGTGAAGTGTCACTCACCAGCTTTCCTCCAGGGCTTTGCCTCAGGCTCCTCCAGCAGCCCCAGCACCTTTCCTGCCCCTCATTGCTACTCAAGGTTTTCCTGGCTTAGGAATGAGAAAGCAAGTTGCCCGCTTCCTTCTTCCTGCCCCCCGTCCCCAACCCTTTCTTTTTCCCTAGGATCCTTGGTTCCTGTACCAGCCTGATGCAAGCCATCAAGGTCCTCGTGGTGGCCTCCAAGGACCTCCAGAAGGAGATCGTGGAAAGTGGCAGGGTAAGCAGGCTCTGGTGTCAGCTCCTTCTCCTTCCCTGTGTGCTGGAGTCTGCTTTGCTGTGGCCTCCAACTGGCCTCCCTCAGGGGCAGAGCTGCCATTCTTAGGGAAATTTCCCAGACACTGTGGGAAGTTGAGGGTTCCTAGTAGCTGCCTCTAGGGGGCAATCAGCCAGTTCCTTCTAGCCCCAGCTTCCTGAGGCCACACAGACCTGCTGTGGAAACCCTGCTGCCACCTCAAATCTAGGTCTTCAGGGACAACTGGGGACTTTGGAGAACTGGGCAGATCCCAGGAATAAACCTGGTACTGTCATCCCTCAGACATGGGTGACGGGTCTCTATAGATTCCCAGACCTGCAGATACTTAACCCTTTTAATAATCCAAATGCTCATAAGGCTGAGGCAGGAGGCTCTCAAGTTTGACCTCAGCATGGGCTACATAACTGGGTCTTTTCTCAAAACTCCCTTTGTGAGTCAAGGATATAACTTGATTGGTCGAGTCCCTCCTTGACATCTATAAAATCATGGATTCCATCCCAAATGCTTCATAAAACCACACATGGTTTATTCCCAGTATTGGGAGGCAGAGGCAAACAGATCTCTGTGAGTTCAAGGCCAGCCTGGTCCATACATAGAGACCCTGTCTCAAATCAAAAATGTTATGGGCTGGACAGATGGCTGAGCACTTCCTGGTCTTCTGAGGGGTCTGAGTTCGGTTCCCAGCATCCACATCAAATGGTTCACAACTGCCTGTAGCTTCTGCTCCAGGGTATCAGATGCCTCTGGCATCACTGGGCACCTGCATTTTCTCACACAAACACAATTAAAAGTTAAAAATAAATCTCTTTTAAAAGCTGGGGATTTATTTTAATTCATTACCTCCAAGACCTTAGGGATGTTACTTTGCCTTATTGCATCTTAGTTTTCTTATACCTAAAGGGAGAATAAAGGCACTTAGCACTTGGTAGGCATTCTATAAAATTAGCCATTAATAGCTGGGTAGTGGGCCAACAAGATGGCTCAGCAGGTAAAGGAGCTTGCCACCATGCCTAACAACATGAGTTCAAGCTCCAGGTCATACATGGGAGAAAGACAGAGTCAGTGCCTACAAGCTTTCCTCTGACCAAGCTTTCCACTTGCACCGTGGCATAGACATGTGTCCCACCCCCATGCACACGCAAAATACATAAGTAAATGTAATTTAAAAGAAAAAAACCTGGGTGTGGTGGCACACGCCTGTGACCCTAGCACTTGGGAGGTTGAAGCAGGAGGTCCAAGAACTGGAGGGTAGCTTAGGCCACGTAGTAAAGCCTCTCTAAAAACAACACGGGCTGGAGAGGTGGCCGGTTGGTTAACCCCTTGCTCTTGCAGAGGACCAAGATTCATTCCCAGCACCCAACATGGCAGCTTACAGTCACCTGTAACTCCAGATCCAAGGGGTTTGACCCCCTCTTCTGACCTCTGCACACATGTCCATGCAGCCAAAACACTCATGCGTGAAATCTGCTTAAAGATTAAAATAAAAACAACTAACCAAGCTGTTACATTTTTGCTTCCATAGGGTACTGCATCCCCTAAGGAATTTTATGCCAAGAACTCTCGGTGGACAGAAGGGCTTATATCAGCCTCCAAGGCTGTTGGCTGGGGAGCTACCGTCATGGTGTAAGTGTCTGGCTCCAAGGCTTCCCACATCCCCTTCCCCATTCCATTGATCCACCCCAGACA
>CABHPQ010170774.1:0-45540 GCA_902168405.1 Peromyscus aztecus
AAAAAAAAAAAACAAGAGAAAAGAAGCATGCACAGAATAGGATTGGAAAGACAGCCCTTCTGCAGAGCAGCTATCTTGAAGAAGGAACTTCTGTAGCAGTCACCTGAGCTAGACTAGCACTGGATAGTGTGACTCATGCCTTTGGCATGAGCCATGCTGCTGAAGATGCATGAGCACCCTAGGAATTCTGTTACTCTTTCCACATTTTATAAATGTCTTGAACCAGCATCATAGGGGGGGCAATAATGGGCCAAGAGAGATGGGGTGATCTGTCCACAGTCAGGGATTAGCTTCTAAGGAGCCCCACCCAGAGCCCCGCTCTCTTGAATCTCAGTGTTTTGGCCTCTCCAATGCTTTGTCCTGCTATTCTCAGGACCATGGAGGAATGCAAGGGTTTGGACCATCTGTATAATGCAGAATATTCCATGTACAGTGTAAGAGGATAATGTTTAGGTTTTATTGGTAATATGAGGCTTTACAAGGATATCTGTCAAATGTTCGTGCATCAAATTACGTTCTTTCTAGCACTGAGATTTCTATAAGTTCGGCGTAGGAGATTTCTAACTCTGAACTAATGTAGACACTGCATAAAATGAGAAATGACTGTTGAAAAACTTGCCAAGCTGTCAGAGCTTCAGAAGCCTCCTCTGAAGACTGAAAGTCACTCCTGTTCTCGGCATGACTATGCATACACATCTGAAATGATGTCCACTGGTCCACCGAGAACCTGTTCTGTCCCTGCTAATTACACAGAGGATTTGAACACCCAGTCTATTGATAAACACTAACTTCAGCACTGACCCAAACTGAGTCTTCCACATTATGCTTTGGTCATACTGTGTTATTCTCCAACAACAGCACAAAATGGCCCTGGTTGTTATCTCTGCTTTATAGGCAAGAAGAAAAAGACTTGGGGAAGTCCGGTAACCTAGCCAGTCATCAAATTAATAAGCGACAGAACTGTGTCTTACCCTTAGGCTGTTAACCTCCACCTGCTGCTGCTTCACACTCAGAGCAAAGGACATACATGGCTGACCCTCTTATTAAGCACTTACGTTGTACCATGTATTGTGATAAATCCCATGATTACAGCTCTCAGGATGAAACAAGAGGTCAAGTCATACATTCAGTCCTGCCCAGATGCCAAGGCTGGTGGTGATTCCAGTGGTGTTGAGGGAGTGGAGCAAGGCCATTTTGTTCAGGCTGTCTATGTGTAGAGGTAAAGCTGCTGTTTTCAGGCTGTCCGAGGACCTGGAAAGATGCCATGAATGCTACTGGCCTGCTCTCCTTGGGAGATAGCATCAGTGTCTCTGCTCATGTCTGCATACATGCTTACACACACACACACACACACACACACACACACACACACACACACACACACACTGTGCACATTTCACATTATATCACACTTGAGAGATCCAGGCCTCACTTTTTCTCTCAGATGAACTTCTTTTCATTTTACTCTTCATTTGGAGAGAAACCAAACATCACTTGAGATCATTTCAAGTCTTTATGATGTGAGCAAAAGGCCAGGAGATTCCAGTCCTCCTGGTTACTACTTCTTGACCTTTAGCCCACTACTCAGTCCCTCCTAAGCACAGGCCAATTTTCTCCATATCTGAAGAAGGGACTTTGTTGTAGAAAACAGATCTCCGGTGCCTGTTGGTAAAGATGCATGAGCATCTCCAGAGGCCCTGTAGGGCCCAGTTTCCATGGCAAATGCAGGAGCCCTTGGCAAGCAGAAGCCCCCTCTCTCTCTCCAGCAGCAGTGCAAGAAGACTCACTGGGAGATCAGAGACACTGCTAGTGTGCGACCCAGCAGAAAAAAGGCCAGGTTTTCCCTTTCTCTAAAGAGCTCCAAAGGGGCCTTCAGCCACTGTCTTTGCACCTGAATTCAACAGTCATGGGCCTTCCCGCCTTCTGAATTCCTCACGGAGTCTCCAGGCAGGCTGACTGGTCAGGACAGCGCAGGGCAGAAGCTGGAGGGCTGCCTCTATCCTCGCTGTCCCCACCCTGCTCGAATAACCCTGAGTTGTCCCCATTGTCTCCTCCTCTCTGTCCCCGTCCTCCAGTGGGAGAATGGCAGAGCCAGCAAAGAGGGTGGAAGGAAGCCTGAATTTCTCTATTTTGGTTAAGACTCTGCTAGAAAATTCGAGGGGTTGGGGAGGTCTTCAGAAATCCAGTAAGTAAAAGTCTTGTCCTCCTAAGATAGAAGCAGCAGGCCCCTGCAGACCGCAGACAGACAAGCGTTCAAACAGTTGTTTATTTTGATGAAGCTAATTAGAGAACGTCATGTAGCCTTGATGTACCACCAAATAGTCCAAGTAGCCACCTTAACACAGCCTCCAAACTAAGCTACTCCCCCCTCTGCCCCCGCCAGTTCCTAAAACATGAGGGATGATGTCTACGTCACCATCTCCCCAGACAAGTCTCCCCAGTATGAAAGAAAAGAGGCAAGGCTAACTTGGGCATGCTCAGATCCATCCTCAATTTTACCAGCTGCTTTGCCAGGGAGTGTTTGCAGGAGCTGCCCCTCTGTCCTTGTTGTTATTGTTGTCATTTGTTTGTTTGTTGGTTCTGTTTTGTTTTTCCTTTGAAGAGAGGACTAGAAATTCCCTTCATTCTGTGAACCAGGGTAGGCACGGAGGGGGAAGCTTTGTCCTTAGTGGGAGAATGTATTTCATTGCTGTTGCCTCGGCCTGAACACACCTAGGTCACCAGGCAGAAGCACAGATGGAAGGCACAACTACAGTGGTCCAGGTGCTGGAGGCAAGGAAAACGACCAATAAGCCAGGAGTGAGAAAGAGAACCTGGGCAGTTGTACTTGTGGGTGTGAGAGGCGTACGACACAGGGAAGGAGAGGACCTCTAGGAGTCCTGGACTGAGTGTCAGGATGGATGCATTGCAGGCAATGAGCTGTGTGTCCTGACTATAGATGCTCAGCATCTTCACTGGGTGTGACGTGGGGATAGGTTCTTAAGCCTGCACCACAGCAGGCCAGCGTGTGAGACAGGAGTCAGTGCAAACCAGCCCAGGAGCCAAGCCAAGTTCTGAAGCAATGAGCCTACTCTGCAAAATAGTTGATTGGATCTTCCATACACATCGACGTCCTGCATACAAAACCAACAAAAGGTACTGCAGGACAACCAGTCCCACAGTACTGTACCCAGTCCTATGGCATTCATGCCCACATCTATGACAATGGTCCATTTGTTATCTAAGCAACATTAGTGTTCCCAGCATAAGCATACAAAAAACAAAGGAGGATTCAGGGTATCTAGCTTAGTCTCAGGAATCTTAGCAACCAGCCCAAAATCATGACAGAGATCATGCACGTATATGCATGCACATATAAGAAAAAATAAGTAAACATAGAAAGTTGCTAATAATCTGTGGCTAGAGGTCAAAGTTATACATTTTCACATTATTCATTATATTTTCTTGAAGCACTTTTGTGCTTTAGAAAGTCTAATAAATAAAACCTGTGGAGAAGGGGGAAAAACAATAGACAGGCAGTGGGACTGACCAGCAGGCACAGTTGCTAAGTGGGAAATCATCACAGGGCAACTTTGCTTCCCTCAGGACTCGGGAGGCAGGATGGAGATGCCCTGGGGTTGTGGACCTTTGGACCCTATACCAGAGAAAAAGAGGCAGAACCACAAAAGAGTGGGAATAGAAGTGAGCAGGAAGCATGAGAAAGAATCTTCCTTTCTTCATTTTATCCCCTGGGCCAAGCATCTCTGAGAATGTGACCCTAGACCACTACACTGTGCACTCTGGATCTCAAGGGAGACCCACATCAGAATATAAGTATCTACAATGGCTAGCATTATCATTCTGCCTCAAAATCGCTCAGCATCTCAGACAATCAGGTTTGTTTTGCCTTTTCCTAGATACACCAAATCACATGCCTTCTTGTTAGATTTTAGAATCCTTCTGTGACTGTAGTGGCACCAGGGAGACCTTGGCTAAATTTAGCCTTGTTGCTAATTAGGAACAGAGGACATGTAAAGCTGGAGGCTTAAGCACAAGCCTTGGCAGGATTCCAAGATGTGGAATCAAGTCGTCATTTAAACTGGAAGAAAAACCAAGGCTGGATTATTACCTTGGTGACTGACCTACCAGGTCTCCTAATGTGTGTGTGTGTGTGTGTGTGTGTGTGTGTGTGTGCATGCACATTGTTGATGAGTCTACTTTCCTTCCAGAATCACCTGCTGTCTCCCTTGCTAAATGAAAAGGCAGTGAACATGAGTAAGGGAAGAGCAGGGTTGAGACAGTGTCTATGTTGACTCTACACAGGAAGCTGTTATTGTATGAAGTGCTGTGTGTAATGAATGGCAGGCTGTGCCCATTGACATGAGGCGAGGACCACATTCTCAGCTCCATCTCTGCTGGAGTCACATCACCCCTGTTGCCGTATTTACATGGCTGTAGATCCAATGAGCGGCTGCAACCACAATAGCTACACTCATCCTCTAATCCAACAGAAAGTAGGTCTTTCAAGTCAGACTTGAGGCATCTCCACAGCTGTGCCCAATGCTACAGAGCTGCTAGTATTTAAAGCAAGAAGAGAGCAATGCCTGGGATATTTGTCACTCCAAGGTCACAACCATTTAACCAAAATAACTTGAAAAGAGTGTTGTTCTCTCTTGGAGCCATGTGCATATCCTGGGGCACGAGAGGGGCTGGGGAACTGTCTTGTTCTGCCCTGTCTTCCTTCTTTACCCCAATACCACCGTATTTGTTGTGAGGATGAGGAATTCATTAGGGAAATAAAACAAGACAAGGATGAAAAGAAAAGCCAGGAAAACAGAAGGATGAGTTGAGACAGGAGCCGTTGCTGTGACTGATCATCTGAGAAGTCCTTCAAGGCAACAGCCCAGCTGTGCCCTTATGTGGGATCCTTTGATACTCTTTGGCTCAGGCCGGATGCTGCCCAGGCCCGAGACAGGCTGCCGGTATCCACTGCAGCACTACCCTCCTGACTGAGTTCCTCAGGGATGCAGCAGGGAGGGAAAGATGTGGTACACTGAAGCCAGGCTTGCTACTCCAGTGCTGCTCGAAGGCCTGCCCATGGAGGCGTATTTATCACAAAATAAGAAAACAGTAATAGCCCAGAACTGTCTGCTTGTTCAACTCCAACTTGAATGATACCAAAGATTAAATCTTCACTTCCAATTGTTTCATGCCAAGGCGGTTATATTTAAGGTCCAAATATGTGCACCATATGTCATACTGTAGCTTGACAATTACCTCAACAGGCAGTGTCAGACAGATGGTGAACATTACTATCAGGCGTACATACATTCAGAATTAAACATTTAAATAAATTCAGGCCTGTCTCAAGCTTATTAGAAGGATTTGCGTCTATAAAGCCATTTGGGGCATCTGCATATGCTAAAGTGTCTTTTGTATCTTGAATAGACTTGAGTTGATTCTAGTACCTTCCGGCTACAGATGGCAAGTGGTCTTGCCTGCTCTTGGAGCCCTGTACCTTCAATTAGGTTGGTGGTGGCATTGAAACCATGTGTAGAGATGTCAGCATCAGTGGTTAATATCACAACCTTGCACTCCTGCCCATGTAATGACAGAAGGTTGTCTGTGAGGAATGTGAGACGCCTCTCCTAAATGCCTGCAACTTTACAATCAGAGATTAGATGCTACAAGGGAACCTGCCAGAGGACCAGGTCAGAGTCTCTCTGGCTTGAACCTCAGGATTCAGGCAAGCTTTTGACATGAATGTCACAGACTGCAAATAAAGGTTAGCATTCCATAGGAGGACCTCAGATGAGTTGCTTTCAGACCTTCCCTACAGCCGTGGTAAGCCCACTTTCTACTCTTCTTCTGGGAACTTTGGATTCTACTTGGCATCAGGAACAGGTTCAGTGTAGTGTGTAGTAGGCAGCTGAATGAAGTTGGGCACAGATTCTGGAACTTTATTAAGTTGCAAGGTCTGCCAAAACTGCCCTTCAAGGAAATAGCTCATGGAGTGGTTTGATCCCTCTGTAGACTTTATGGACTGCTCACATATATAATTCCATAGCTAGCATTACTTCCCTGCTTAGAACAGTCTCTTTCCTGAAGGGTTTTTTAAGGCAACTCCTACCTATCTATGTGCCTAGTGCTTGACACATAAGAGAAATGCAAGAATTTTGAAAAGATGGGAGAGAGAAGATGAAGATAATGGGGGGATGCAGTTTGCACAAATCAAAACTTTATTTTTCAAATGTGTGTATAACTCCCATATGCCTTCCTGAGAGTGCAAACCTTATCTAGTGGTCAAACACATAAAGGCTGATCCTCGGCTTTTCTAAGTTCGCATCCCACTCTGCCATTACTAGCTGTGTTAGCTGTGTGGTTCTGTGTTATTTCTTGACTTCTCTGTGTCCTGGCTCAACCATGCCTTTACAGGGTTACATAATTTGTTATGTGGACAGTAGTGCCTGTCACTGTATATCTGTTGTGATTTTTATTTGGGGAGTCAGAGCCAAAACATAAAGATTTTCTTCCTTCAAGCAGCCTCCATTGCTGGATATGATTCCATTCTTGATCTCTTCAGTTCTATGTGGTGGATGTAGTTTCCATTCTGCATGTGGTTACGCCTCCACCCTCAGGCACTTAGCACTGGACTAAATATAATCTTCAGCGCTACACATTCTTTCAAGTGGGTGTATGTGGAGGCAAGTGCTAAATTCTGCTGTGTACCTGTGTCTGAGAGAGAGAGAGAGAGAGAGAGAGAGAGAGAGAGAGAGAGAGAGAGAGAGAGAATAAAAGGAGACTTCCAGGTCCAGCACAGCTGCCTTTGTCCTGGCTGCCCAGGAGCACTGAGGGACTGTTGGAAGAACACGACTCGGCTCTATTTTGGTTTCCCTTAATAGAGCAGCTTGGACTTGGACGAGGGCCTTCATTATCCAGCCCTTGTCCATTGTGCCTTTGCACAATGTTATTAGCCTCTTCTTGGAATATGTGTACAACATTCCACCATGTTCTCTGTTGCCTAATAAGTAACCTAGGTTCCCTGGCACAGTGCTGAAGGCCTCCGGAACAATGGCCCTGAATTCTGGCAGCCGCGTCTCTCCATGCCCAAGCTTGTGGATGGCCCTTGTCTTTGTACCTTTGATCAGTCTCTTTGCCCAGCAATGCCCCCTACTTTTCAAAGATAAGAAGGTAAAAGTAGCATTTAAGATGCTGTTCATTGTCTTAGACTTATTTGTCTGTTCACCTACAGATTCCCAAAAACTATCCCTAAACTTGTGGCATCAGCATTACCTACAAATGAGTGAGAAATGAAAAGATCCAAGCCATCTACAAATTAGATAAGAAATTATAGAGGTGGGGCCCTACAAAAAGGCCCTCCTAGTGATTCTAATGCAAGCTCGTTTGAGGATCAAAGCCTTCGACTGTCGTTTAAAATGTATTATTCTTTTCTTTGACTACAAAATGCTTCGTTATTTATTTGTGCCTTCATGATGTGGCGATCCTTGTCCTCTTCTCTTTCCCTTTTGGCTTTGAAGACAGAGATTCTATAAGATGTATGTTTTGTATCTTTCAACCTGGCCTGTGGGCAATGCACATGAGTCTGTTCACACCTTTGTTGAGCTATAAATAAGCACCAGCCATCATATATGCATATATGAACAAGAAATGCTTGTTGACACCTAGTCTGATGGGGTTTCCCATCCAGATGAAATGCCAAGTCATGTGAGTGGAAAATGATCAGCAAAAGCCGAGAAGGAAAGCAGGAGGCACAGTGACTGTCCTGAGACATCAAGAGGAGCCAGGACTACAGGCAGGTTTCTAGACTGCTCTTAGAGAGATGGACTTGAACTAAGGCTGGAAAGCAGAGGCTCCCATGGACCAGAAGAATGAAGATGTGCCTCCTTGAATGGGAGCAGAGAGACCCATCCAACAGACCTCACTCCTCCTCCAGTATCACCAGCCATATGGCACTCAACTCTTGGAGGACTGAATAAAACCCATAAATACTTTATTTTTATGACTCAGATTAATTTGGCATTAATACTTTGTTAGAATTAGCCAAGTACATTATAATCTAATTTATGAGAAGAAAATCTGAGTATATAATAGATATCCACAGGCACCACCTTCTAAATGAATGTTAATGTGTAAAGCTTCCAATTTCCTTAGGTTTTAATTGATGCCCATGAAACTGGTTTTTAAATTATGCTTGCTATTTTTTGAGCTACTGATTTTCAACTTAGCCCTCTCCTGCCTTCAGAGCTGCCCTGGGAAGAACCATGGAGGCATCAGGGGCAGTTGGGCATACTTCTTCACCCTTACTGGGGAATCCTCTGGTGTAGAGGTCACTAGCCTTCAGGGTGACCTAAGATCGCCGTGGTAGCACTCCATCCAGAAAATGCTTTCCAGGTACAGTTTGCAGTTGTGGAGGTAGGAAATATCTTCAAAAATCCTTCAGAATACAGTTGAAAGGGCAGACATTGCAAGCTGCAGCATCTCAGCCAGGACTACCAGTGGGCAGTGGTTGCCTCACCTGGATCCCACACTGCCAGGCTCTCACCCTGGTTTCTATCACCACCTGTCAAGTTTATTAGAGCCCTGAGTCCGATATCATTCACTCTGCTTTCCTCCCGCCACACATCTGGCCTGGCCTGCAATAGCCCTTCAGTAATATCAATTTACCAAAGAGACATATACAGTGGGGGCAGATGTAGAAGAGAAAATAAGAAAGTTGAATACTAACCTTAAAGCTTGGTTTTAATGGAGAGGAATTTGTCTTCAGTCTCCACTGAAGACAAGAATGGCTTTGGCCAATTTCATGCCACACCCGTGTGCTATGAGTGCCATTTGGGCCTGCAGTTTCCTGTATTATTGACTACTAAGCTGCCTGTCCTGGAGAAGCATTTTGCCTGGCCTTGTGTTTGTTTCTGTTGAAAATAAAAACATTTTTTCTCTAGCTGACATAATCATACATATTTATGGGTACAATATGATATTTTGATACATGTATACAATGGGTGGTAATGAAATCAGGGAAATTTGCATATCTTTCATCTCAAACATTTATCATTTACTTGTTCTAAGATTCAAAGTTTTGTAGCTATTTTAGAATATACAATAAATTGTTTTTAACTATAGTGAAGCAAGATTTTTGTCTGTTAAATTATTGAAGTTCTTTGGCATTACCAATATAGGCACTGAGCCTGACACATCCCCCTTTGAATCTGAGCTTAGCTTTACACTGTAAAGATCACTGAGCTTCAGATCACATCTGGACACTGGTAGAGTGAACCACTGATGCTGTTGCGTAGACTGCTAGTCACTTACACATCTTCATGCAGTCTTTTCGTTGTGTGGTCAGGATACCAGGGCTGTTACCCACATGAGTCCATGGGCTGCAATTCATGTTATGATATGCTGTGCCTTCCCTCTAGAGTGTATGTCAGTTTATTCCACTGAAGGTGTATGACCTGCGGAGCAATAAGCTAATGATACTATCTAAGAATCACTCACAGTATCCACACAGCTAAGCCAGCAAGAGCAAGTAGATCTTTTAGGTGATGAAGCCTGGGGGTCAAATGCCAAATATCAGTGCGGTCCTGATGGGAGGGTTCAGCACAGAAATGTAGGATTGGAGGCCTAGAGACCTAAAGATGAGTGGCTTGAACAGACGCTGTCAATCTCTGATTCTGGGAAAGGATTTGAAATTAGAGTATCAATATTAACACAAGACAGAAGACAGTTGTCTGAGAAAGACAGCAAGCCTTTGCCTACTTGGGCTTAATTTAATGAAGAGAACATGCCTGAAAGCTCTATATACAAACGTGGGAGGGACCAGTGCTTTATCAACATCCCATAAAGGGTTCTGTGCCTCATGGCCCGGTTTCGTTACTCTGCTCCAATCATGAAAGACTATAGTACAGAGTCCAAGGAACTAGATGGTTCTCATCAACCCTCAGCTGAGGTGGCTGTCTGAGAAACCTTCCCTTCCCCTCCCCCAAGGAGTTCAAACAAGCTGGCATCTCCCTGAATGAGGATCCTGACCGGGCATCTGGGGTCATGTGTCTCGAGCCTGCGAAAGGCTTGAGCATGCATACTACAACTTTACAATAAGGCTGCCTTGTGTCATTTTCATATGTTTTGACTTTGTGGGCCAAACTTGGAGCAGAACCAGCAAACAAGGCAATTACCTTTCCAAAAAATACCTTTTTTCCACTATGCAGTCATTCTTCTGAGTCTTTTTCACAGCCAGAACTGTAATTTGGGTGGATCTGAAAGGGAAGATAGAGATAGAAAGCTGTTTTTGGAAACCAGAGAACCACACACTAAAACATGATTGGCTAAAGAACTGAGTCCTAGGCAAGTAAAGCCATTTGATTCCACCTACACAGTCACCCCCACAAAATCCTGTGTGAATGGATGAGTTTCTCAGTAGGAACAACAACGTGGTTTACAGGAACTCTATAGACCCTGATTTCTAGAATCCTTTCTTAGGAAATGACTAGTTACTCCACCTTTACTTAGCTCATTAGCATATAGAGCCATCAGGTACTTCAGTTCAGTTCTATGACCTGGGTACCTGGGCCTTACAAGTCACATAAATGCAGCAATGAAAGACTGTTCTACAATGAAACACTATGCACCTTGCAGTTCTGCCCAATTGCCCCACAGCATCCACTGACACATCAGAGTGCCCACATCCTCCGATCTAGATCATGAACTTAACCTTTACAGTCAAGCTGAGTAGACTTAACAAAGCCTCATTTTCCATCATCTCAACCTTGGTATAATTTCTGAGAACACAGGAAGAATCTAGAATACCAGTTGCTTGGAGCCCTGCCCCACAGTTGTGCTTATGGATATACAGCTAGGAGAAGTCAAGTCCATAGAGCTGGTGGGGAAATCGTGAATCAGCAAGTGCTATAGAACTCTGTCCTTGGCCATCAGATAATAAGTAAGGCTGTTTCACATGAAAACAGCAGTTAGTTCAGAGAAGACATCATTAAAGTGATGAGTATTGATGGATTATATGGCCTCAGACTTGCTCATGCAAAATAATTACCAAGCGCCAAAATAGTCTCCCACTTGGTCGAAAGTAATGTCTGCCGCGTCAAGGAACTTACACTCAGAGGCCACTGTTTGAATAATGCATTTTTCTTATCTCCGTGTTAAGAAGGATGAAGGCTGTTGAGGGCTATGTTGGGCTTCATGCAGATTTCTGCCTCCCTGAGAATCTAAGACTGCACTCTGCCTCTCCAACTTCTGGCTGCACTTCTAGGATGAGCAATGCCATGCATGGTAGAGTTTGCAGGTGTGCAGCTGGACAACCCAGGAGGAATGAACCACCACCTGCTATCCTTACTGTCCAGAAAAAAAGAGACTCCTCACGCAGACCTGTCCATGGCTGTCCCTGAACCTGCAGCTTCCTGGTTTTCTCATTGGTACCACACAGTCAGAAGTGGGTGCGATGGAAATTGGATCATGCACTCTGAGATTGGAAGGCAGACGTCTGGAGGTCAGACAGCCCCAACTCTGAAATCCACCTACTCCAAGGACCCTGGCGTGACAGCTGAGTGTGGCTTTTTATAGGAAAAGCCTATTTGTGCTCTTCCAGACGTTCATTACACACCTATATTGTGGTCCAGGACTTCTATTTCAAAGTTTCCTTTTTCTTTTTTGGTCATACCTCAAGTAACCCAGACTGGAGCAAAATATATCTCACTCCACCCCTAAAATCCACATAAGACGGAAGCTTTAGGGGTTTGTTCCTCTTGCTCTTGTTTATTCTTTTCCCTTTCCTTCTTCCCCATGCAGGAGATTATCGCTTGGGAGGAGTCTCTTTCCTTGACCTTGAAATGACCCTTAGCTGGTGTGTTTCCTTCACACCGCTTTCATTTTTAAAGAACAGCAACCTACACCTCATGCTTCTGGGTCTTCACCTGTAACTTTCTGAACCCTATATATAACGACCTCTTCCCCTCAGCAACTAACAAAGCTACATTATACAGCATTGGCATGTGAGGGCATCCTCAGTATTTCAGAAATGCCTGAGGCCACATACTCCGCAGGAAAATATTTGTCCCCACATGAATCTCTTAGCCACGCCCATCCACTCACTGTTGTTGTTCCTTTCTTCTCAGATGGGCCACAGGAGCTCATGTCTAGCAGCACAGGATTATGGTACTTCATCTCTCTATGACCAATTTCGATGTCCAGAATGTCTCCAGAACCCATCAAATGCCAGTGACAGAATTGAGATGAAGATGATTCCAGCTGCCAGGGATAAGGCCGTTCTGTTTTTAATTTTGAACTTGAATCGCAGAATTCAGTTTGCAGGGTGTGGTTTAGGGCATGGGACAGGAGCTTAAGTTTTAGTGATAAAGTGACAAGGGGAAGGGGTAGAAGAATGTGAGGAGGCAGAGAAGAGAAGGGCTCTTTTGGCAAAAGAAAAACTGAAAAGAATCTGAGAACCAAAGGGAAGGGAGGGCTTTGTCCTGCAGATTATTTACAGTGTAGCATACAAGCAGGAGAAGAAGCTCTTCAGTTGGTTCCCTTTCAGATAAAAAGAATGAAAGTACAAAAACTGGGACACCAATGCAAGCAATTATCTATGCAGAGGATGAGCATGGGGTGAGAGGAAACCCAAAAATCACTAGTTTGTGGAAACCAGGTTTTCTCCAATATACATGAAGACAGCAAAAATCATTTGTAAAATATGAGACCAGATAGGCTTTTATCAGTGAGAAAAGGTTTTCCAAAGCACCCTTTGTATTAAAAAAAAAAAAAAAAAGAACCAACAAACTAACAAAAACCTGTGTGAGTCCTAACGTCTCCGAGGAGATACAGCTTCTGGCCTGAAACTGAGCCTTGTCCCCTCCCTGAATGGCGCTGTAGCAGATGTTTGCTTCCAAGGGGCAAGCCACAATTATAAGGCTCCAGTAGAATGTGAGGTCTCATTCTGCTAGCGCCATTTAGACACTGATGCTCGCTCCCTTCTTAGTGAGCAATTGGCAAGGATGACTGATGGGGCCCAGGCAATTCTTTGAGCTTCATGGTACCGCCTCCATCACCATCGTACAGTGCTCACACACACTCACATGCCGGGCTTCCTGCTGGGAGAGACCCTCTTTTTCTGTTGTTTCCATCAGTGCTAATCCTTCCTGGTGTTTGCTGACCTTCCAAGTTCTTCTGGACATGAACTTGGGAGAAAGAGGGGGGAAAGTTTCTCCTTTAAGCAAGACCTTTGCTGAACCTGTGTCTTCATAGGCCTGTTCATGTGTGACTCTGTCCCCATGATACAGGGGCTATTTTCACCTGTCACTGTGACAGGGACCCGTGAGTGATACACGGTCAATCTCCCTTTGGTTTTAAAATACAGCTTAAAACTTGCTGTGAAGAACTCTATCCTGGGGGTTGATTTCACACTTAATAAGTCATAAGGAAAAAGGAGTGCTGTGAGGAAATCGAGACCCAAGGAAGCTGAGCTCCTGGATCCTCAGCTCTGGGGTGAGGATGAAGAATGTGCCTCTTGTGACACAAAATTGTGCTCATTTTCTTCTCACCATAACACATTCTCACATAGCAGACGTACTATAGACAGCGGATGCTTTAACATCTTTACTTCACAGTTGGGGCATGACCTGCAGTGAGGTAACTGAGCCACCAGAAAGCTGAATCTAAACTTTCCACTGTAATTCTACTTATCAGAATACAGTATCTAGCCGGGCGGTAGTGGCGCACGCCTTTAATCCCAGCACTTGGGAGGCAGAGCCAGGCGGATCTCTGTGAGTTCGAGGCCAGCCTGGGCTACCAAGTGAGTCCCAGGAAAGGCACAAAGCTACACAGAGAAACCCTGTCTCGAAAAACAAAAACAAAAAAAAAAAACAAATAAACAACAACAAAAAAAAACCCACAGTATCTATGTGGGCATGGGGCAGGGTAAAGCAGGTTTGGAGGTACTACCACTTGGGAAGCTAGTTATTTCCAAGAGATATCCCATGAACATCTGTATTCCAGCCACAGGTGGCAAATCTTGCTGGAATAGTATACAATGTAAGTTAGAGCTGAGGGGTTTAAAGTCAAATAGTGGCAGATGGCACCAGAGACATGCCTCAGGGAACCGAAGGGTATTACGGGAGTTCAGGGTGCCTGCTAGATGCCTGTGATGCCCGTGCTTTAGAGGCAAAGGATCTAAGCACTCAAGAGAAAGGCTGGATTTTGTGTTATGCAATTATAGTGCTTCAAACCGGAAAAATAAGGTAAAAATGGGTTGGGATAAGTGTGTGTGTGTGTGTGTGTGTGTGTGTGTGTGTGTGTGTTACTCTAGTAAGAGTAGAACCACTTCTTCTAGTGACTTAGGTTCAAAGTGCCCAGATGCAAGATCAATTTTGCACCACTCATGATTCAGTCTTCAAGATTCATGGCTCCACTTGGGCCCCTTCACCTGTACATTCATAGTTATATTCTTCAGTGGCATCCTTAGGGAAGAGAGTGGCAGTCTGGGGAGGACTGTGGATGCTATGACAGCTTCAAGCTTCCGTAAACCTCTCCCCATCTAACATTACTCAATTATCAGGGAATTGCCTTTCTGAGAAGAGGACTGCCTCTTCTCCTGCTTTGAAGTTCGGGACAGTCTCATCAACTACAGTGTACACTCCACAAAGCCCACTGTGCCTGTACCCACCTCTGCCTCTCTCTGACTGTGCCTAAGCTCACACATAGCCAGCATCTAATAAGAGTTGATTGAGGTAATAAGTGTCCCTCCCAAGATGATTGCATACCGTGTGTGTGTGTGTGTGTGTGTGTGTGTGCTCGTGCGCGCGTACACACCCGCCTGTGTTTAACTGTACAATTAAAGAAAGAGGTCATGAGGTTGAAAGGGAGCAGGAGACATAAGAAAGAGGCTGAAGGGAGGAAGGGGGTGTAAATATAGTACATATATATGAAATTTTAAAAAACAATTTAATCTAGTAAAAACTGTCAATGAGACCATCATCTTCGGGTAGAACTCATTTTCTTTGGATCTTTGTTGTTGTTTTGTTTTATTCTGTTGGTAGGAGTCTCGTCTTGTAGCCCAGGGTAACTTGCAACTTGACATGTAGCTCCAGGTAACCTGGAAATTGCTATGTAGCCCAAGGTGACCTTCTTCCGTCTCAGTCTCCCCATTTTGTGAGACTCTTGAGGTGATGCTCAGGCTTCAACAGGAAGGCCTGATGTGTCTGGTTTTTACTCCACAAAGCCCGCCCCTCACTTTACTCTGAGATGGTAGATAAAGCAAGCAAGCATGGCGAGTCCCCCATACATCCAGCAAAGCTGAGTTTTGTGAGCATCCTCCCTCACGGGTGGAGCAGAGCACACTCTCAGACACCCCTCCATGATGACTGTCATCTCCCCTAAGTGTAAAAGGAGCCAGGATCTCTGCCTAGTATTTTCAGATTGCCGCCTCTGCAGGAAATTGTGTCAATTCGGTTGGACGTCTGTGGCTTCGCTGTACTCCCCAAACCAGGACATCATTACAGGGTAATTCAGAACGCCAGTGGCACATTGTCAGAGCTTCGGGTTTCTGGAAGCCGTGAGACAACAAGCAAAGCAGCCTCATTTGGCCTATAAGCGTGTTACCCACCCTGGGCAGAAGACAGCAGAGTATAAACAGGCCTTCCTCCTGATGTTTGTCAAGGAGAGGCGAGGGATGTGGGATAGATATAAATCATGGCCCCTGCTTCAGAGCAGGATCTATTGCCATTGATAGAAACTGGCTTTAGTGTGTAATTTAGTGACAGTTTCGTGTGTTATGTCTCTCTGACACAGCAGAGAGAAAGCTACTGCGTCTGGGTGGAAGTGGCTCAAGATTTAAGCCATTTTGTTCCATCCTGAATTAACATGCCCCCCCCCCCCCCCACCTAATTCTCCTCTCTCCCAGGAGACTGCGAATTGTGCAGAAGGATGAGCAGGGGCTTTTCAAGCAGGTGTCTGGGCCTGTGTTTCCACTTGCCTGCCTGCCATGACCGTGTGAGGCTGCTGAGGGAGGCTGCTGATTGCAACTTACGCTGAGATTACCTCGGCAATAATTTGAGCCTTATCGGGGAAAAAAATTGCAACAAATTAATGAGGTTTCTGCTGATAAAAGGACTATAAAGAGCTTACTTTCCTAAAGATGCCTGATACCACGGATAAATCATAGACAAATAGAAAGCTTGCTGTAGTTTATGCCTAATTATGAAAGACTTAATACCAAGTCAGACCCCCAAAGATTCAGGGGTGTGATCATTCTGAAACCTCATTAGTCAGAAGAAGGAAGTTCTATAGTCTCAAGATTTTCATTAATGCAGAGAAGTCTTTGCTCTTCCGACTCATAGAGTCTTGCAGCAAATAAGGAAATTTACCTCCCCTGGTAGATGAATTGGGCTCAGCCTTTTGAAGTATATTGCTTAATAATTGCTTTCTAGGACTACTCCAAGGCGCTAAATATTAAGGCCTTTCCCGAGACCAGCAGTCACAAGAGGTCTTACCGTCTTGTTACCCAGTGAGGCAGGGAAGGCATATTAATGAGGCGACAAAGGATTTGTTCCCAAATACTTTGTTAATTGATGAAATTTCAGAAGATCCTTGGCTCTCTGTCCCCACTGACTGCTCTTTTCCTAAAGAAGGGCTGTCTGGGTAGGAATGGGCTCCCTCTCTGCTTCTGTTCTCTTTGGTCATTCAGTGTCTCTTCTTCCAGTCCACTTGAGGGCCTCAGTTGCCATCCTTCTGACAATGCATACATTCTCCCTCTCCTGCTCTCCCTCCCCCTCCCTCTCTCCCTCCCCCCTACCCCTCTCCCTCCCCCTTTCCTCCTCTTGACTCTCTTCTTTCTGGTTGATTTAAACAGGCGGGGAAGATGAAAAATGATTGCCCTGGAACAGCAGAAGTCAGAGATTTCTAATCCTTTATGAGTTGAGATCACGGGCTCTTCTGCACACCTCACTGTGGTCCTTCCTTTTTGGCAAACTTAGAGGGTGCCCCAGAGTTGCCTGGTCAGGTGGGAAGAGGAGCCACACTGCACATTTGGTTGGATAAAGCAAGCTTTGGGAACTTCCTCTGTGCACCTCTTCCATCCAGGACAGGCAGCCCTCTTTTGCCCGACTTTCTCACTTTCTCGGACTTTCAACCTGATCATTTTGACAGGCAACCTGTCTTAAATAATTGCTGCTAGAGAAGGTTAAGGAAATTCTTCCAAATTAGCGGGAGCCTGGTATGAAATTCCCTTGGGAGTCTGACTCTACTGTAAGTTCCGAAAACTAATCATGCAGTGTCAGTTTCCACTGAGGGTAGCAGGAGCCTGGGAGCCCTTGGGGGATGGGAAGTCACATACTGGCAGCTCCCCTATGGCAAGGCTTACGGGGCAGGTGGCCAGGAAAAACAACTAAATGAAAAGAAGAAATTTGGTGGGGATGGATGCTGTCTGCATCTGCTGGGGGGAAGCCATTTTAGATGACAGGTCTCTCTCTTTGGTAGGGGATGCCAGTGGGCAGGGCAGAAGAAGATGCTCTTAGTTCCCAAAGTGGAAGCTGGGTTCTGCTAAACCAAGTCTTTGCTTTTGCATGTCTAGTACATGTCTTTTCATTTTTCATCCCCATTCTGGTTGCTTCCTAGTGCCTGTTCCAGGAAGGTGTTTCCTCACCTGTCATGTGTGTTTCCTTCCCTCTTACTAAAGTCATAGTTGTGCTGCTTAGAACTTTACAAAGGAAAGGACCCAAAGATTTAAAGCTATAAAGAGAGAGCTGTGGTGGGGAGGGGAGGGCTTTGTGAGGGCTGGAGGTCCAGCAGAGTGCTATAGTTTGAACTTGGAATGTCCTCTAAGGGTCTCTGTGTTAAAGACGTTGTCCCTAGGTGTTGACATGGAGAAGTGGCGGACACCTGGAAAGGTGAGGCCTATAGAAAGTTGTACATTATGGGAAGAGTATCTACAAAAGGCATTGTGGGGCTCCGGACATTCTTTCTCTTTTTTTCCTTTCTAGGCATGAGGTGAGAGGAGGTACTCCTTCACATGTTTCTGGCCATTATGGGTTGCTACAGGTCCCAAAGCAACAGGGCCAGCCGACTGTGAACTAAGGCCAACTGCATCTTTAGACCAAATAACTTATCTGGTGTTTTTTCCAGGAACACTCCTCTAACCAACACAAGCAGTCTCTAGAGACATTCCTAAGAGTTAACTATCTACTGGAAAAGCTGCTTGTGGCGTAAGCAGTGACTTGAGATGCCTTACTGGGGCCTGAATGTTATCGCCAGTTCTCCCACAGGGAGATGGCTTAGCAGGCCTGATTGTCTAGTCAGAGGTCGGGGCCTGAACCAGGGTCCCTCATGCCTCTGAGAATGTGGTAGATCCTTACTTTTGATCTGTAACCAGATTGGCAGATAAGTATAGTCATTGTGGCGGTGGGCAGCCCACTGCCCTGCCTTGCCGGGAATGGAGAATGATTTCTTTCTCTTTGCTAGTTTTGGTTTCCGCTGGTGGTGGTGGTGGTGGTGGTGGTGGTGGTGGTGGTGGTGGTGGTGGTGGTGGTGGTGGTGGTGGTGGTGGTGGTTGTGGTTGTGGTGGTGGTGGTGGTGGGCAGCAAATGGAACCAGTAATTCCTAAGTGGGTTGTCCTTTATTTTTTCATTGTCTCAGGCTTTATTCACCCACTGGCCCCTGACAGGAATTGTCCCCAAGAAAAGAATGTTTGACGAACATTTTTGGCTGAGTGGGTGTGAAGTGGGCCTGAGCCCATAACGACTGTGCTTTTCTCATAAGAATGAAAATCCAGACGGAATATCCCCTGCCCCCAAAAAATCTTCCCTCCGACTCCTTGGACACTGAACCCACACGTTTGCTAAGAAGTCACTTGGGAACAATGTCTTGCTTGTGTCACACAAGTGTTTTTCAAGTGTGTGGATAGCTTGGATGTTTTGTTTTGGAAAACTGATACTCTGATCGAAATTTGTATATAAATACCCAAAACCAAAGAGCAAACTCTTGTGTTACCACAGGTTGATAGACTGTAGGAGCTTGCTACAGATCTAATTCCAAAGAAGAACAAAACTCCAGCATCTCAGAGAGTTTTCTATGAAAACAATTGATGAAAGATACTCTTGTTGAGATGTAGGCTACTGTGTTTAAGTTTCTTTTCTTAAAGAAAAAAAAAAGGTGTTTGATGGGATTCGCAGCCCAGAATATGGAAAGCAATTGTGTATGCCAATCTTAGAAAACTCAAAGCCTTTTACTTTATTTTCCCACTGCATCTGTTCCCTTTGGGCCATTTTGAGCAGTAGGATGTGAGGGGGGAAGGAAAACTAAATTTATATTCCTTTTTAGATGCCTCCTGAAGAAAAGGAAAAACAAATAAATACTGGAAAGCCATGTGATTTTTTTTCATGAAAATTTTGTAAAATAATCCACTATTGAAACTGCTAACGGCTGTTTCTCCACAGTCTATAACCCCAGCAGGTAGGGAAATCCCCTGCAGACTGCGAGATATTGCATGTCAGAGAAGTAGAGCAGAATTCTTTGTTATTATTATTTTAAAGCCAGGTTCTCAGTATTACTTCAACGATAAAAGTTTCTGTACTGTATTAGTAACCATTTCATGGTTGGCAGAAGACAGCATTATTTTATTGCCTGCCAGACATGGGGTCTATGATTGCCACCTCAGGTCCTCATATCATACTGTACCGAGAAAAAACTCAAGCATAAGGCACCTGCATGGTATATGCCTGAGGATCTATCTACTTTAAGCTAAGGTATATACTACATTTATTTTCACCTGAACCTATGTTCAGGGATATGCCAATGGCTTGTGCATAAGGAGAGAATTCCCAGGAGGCAGCCTCCTATGTCTAGATTGTTTTCAACTTCCATGTCTTTTCAGGGTGCATTGTCTAATAATTCTGGGAAGATGATTTTAGTGAAAGGGATTCAGTATGAAGAAGTTGAAAAATTAGTGTTGTAGTTTGAATGTAATTGACTCCCATAAGCTCATAGAGAATAGCACTATTGAGAAGTGTGGCTTTTTTGGAGTAGATATGGCCTTGTTAGAGGAAAGTGTGTCGTCATAGGGGCAAGCTTTGAGTTCTCATATATGCTCAAGTCACACCCAGTGTGTCTCAGACCACTTCCTGTTGCCTATGAATCAAAGATGTAGAATTCTCAGCTCCTTCTCCACTACCTTGTCTGTCTGCACACCACCATGTTCCACCACAATGATAATGCACTGAACCTCTGAACTGTAAGCCATCCAATTAAATGTTTTCTTTTATGAGAGTTACCGTGGTCATGATGTCTCTTCACAGCAATCAAAACCCCAACTAAGACAATCGGCAAGTTGATATTTGAGCCACTAAGTCTACTGCTGACTTTTATTGTTTCATTTCTCTGTATCTCAGTTGGTTAACACTCAGGAAAGACTAGATTTTAATCTTCATCTGTAAATGTGAAATTAAAAGAAAAAAATTTACTTGGTGTTGTCCTTATTTACATGGTCCCAAAACATAGATTACCATACCATAGGATGGAGGAAGAAAAGAGCCTTGCTTTTTGGTTGCTGCCCAGACATTTGGCATATCACTTCCTCTCATGTCTTATTGGCTAGAACTAGGCCATATTAAGTTGCAAGGGATGCTGGAAAATGCATTTACTATACTGACCCATACTATCTCACCAGCATTAAGAATTCAACAGTTGTTCATTGCTAATGAACTAATTACTTTACTATTTGGTTTTATAAAGAATAACATGGCTGGGCGGTGGTGGCGCACGCCTTTAATCCCAGCACTCGGGAGACAAAGGTAGATGGATCTCTCTGAGACCAGCCTGGTCTCCAAAGCGAGTTCTAGGAAAGGCACAAAGCTACACAGAGAAACCTTGTCTTGAAAAAACAAAATACAAACAAACAACAAAAAAAGAATAATATATTTGCACAAAAAGGAAAAATAAGGAACAATGAATTGTGGTAGGCTATCCAACTTGCCTTTATACAACCATAGCAATACCTAAGTGAAAATTAAAAAAAAAAAAAGATGCCAAAGATGTGTATTATCATATATGTGAGAAAATTTCCTATCAAATTAGGTTTCTGGAAAAGAAACTATATTGTCACTTTGCTATAACTGAACATGTAAAAAAAAATAGATGCTTCAAAATTACATGTGCAGGATATCAGCCTGGCATTAAAACTGTGAGAAAACTAAGATCCAAACAGGAAATCTTCACCATAAACCTCACTTCTGCCCTTTGGCCTCAAGATGCACAGATAAATCGTGTTTGGTTTTTCATTACATGGCCACACACACTGGATTCTGTAACATAATTTTAACCAAAATTGCCAGGTCTTAGAAAGGAACTGCACATCAGGCAGATGCTATTTTGAGTAGAACTTTGGATCCTCGCAGATATTTTCAGGCAAATGAAAATGCATTTGTAGTTAGTGCCTCACAGATAAATGAAGCTGACTACATAGCCACTGCTTCCTCTGTAGTTGTTCATAAAAATGGTGAACAGAGAGGATTGGGGTACACCCTACCCTCTACCCAGAATCACCCCCAATATCCGGTCAATGTCAGCACATGGTGATGTGTTAGATAAAAAAGAGAAAAATGCCCTAGTTTCATCCTGCCCTCCCTGCCTTCAGAACTTTCCCACAGTCATTTTTTTTATTTGCTTCTTCACAAACCACCAACTGGAAGTCAAGTTGCTGCACATGGATCTATGTGTGGAAGGGATTGTGTCCTAGAGTAACCAGTGGTTTTACATTCCTTGTGGTATTAAGATACCATGTTCTTCTCTCCATACTATAAGTACCAGAACTTAATCTCCTCTATCTCTCTCTTTATAATATTCAACACTTTTAGCCATGGAAAGGACTCAAAGCATCTAAGGGACATTCTTAACCACCAGTGTGAGAGCAAATCACAGCCCAGGAAGTATCCTGTCTATACAGGCAGATCTTGAATCTTCCAAAGATTAGTTTGTTGTAATTGACTATTGTCTCTTTAAATGATAGTTTAGTTTTGAAGAATTTTCCCCAACCATAATCACTATAAAAACAAGAAAAATCCACCCTCAATGAATGTTAATTAAAATCTAAGAAATCCAATTTTCTGAAGTATCACTGATGTTCCTGGAAATTCTCTGTCTCCCCTCCCTTTTCTTCTAGGTTTTTACCATTGTTCATCTCTGCTATAATGTGCTCTATTCTTGCTACACCCTGAGTTTTCATTCAAGTTACTGGTCCCAGGTCATCATCGCCTTTACTTATATGGATCTCTAACAATATTATGGTCCTTATATTGGCCTTAACCCATAATCAAATGTCGGAGTCAAGCCTTTCTTTGTCTTAACAGGTCTCTCAGTTCAAATCTTAAGAGTCTATTTAATTGTCTAATGGGTATGTGGATAGATTCTTGCTGGGTCTCTTATCTCTCCTCCTGAATTCATCCACAGTACCTGGTAGTGATCCTGTATAGACGTGTGCTTCAAGGCTACTGTCGATGACAGATGAAATGAGAAGAAATGTTGATAAATTAACTACATCAGTGTCACTGAGATCTTTTGTTAGGCTGTATTTTGTTAGTCTTTGTATAGTGATAGACACCATTAAAGTTACCATATATACACTTCGATGTTCTCATTGTCCATTGGGTCAGCATAGATACCGTGAGAATGGTACATTGTTTACATAATTGCATCCAGATTTCATCATGTGCTAACAATCTTTGATGATAATGATATGAACAATGAGGATATTGATGAGAATAGTTCACCTACAGATCATCTGGGCTTAGAGGTCATATTTGCAAGTAAAATAGAAAAAAATCTGTCTTCATATGCTATTAATATTTTAAGTGCTACTGAAGGTAACCCATATAATGACTATAATAAAATGAGATGTTCTTGGTCTATAAAACTTTTATTCTTGAAATAATATGTTTCCTTTCTTACCTGCTTGTGAGTCTGTAGGTAATAAGAAATTAGAGTGATGAGGTGCCTAGAAATATTCAAAAGCAGAACTCGAATCTAGATGTAAAGCCTGGGATGGTAGTACATGCCTATAATTCCGCCACTTAAGAGGCACAGACAAGAGGATCAAGAATTCAAGGTCATCCTTAGCTAAGTAGAGAATGTAGGAATGTGAAGTTAGCCTGTGCTACATGAGACTGCTCTTAAATTTTTTTTTTAAATGGTGCTGTATATTGACTTTGTCAAGGATGGAGAGTAAAGGAAGCAGACTCATAGTCATCAAGTTGGGATGGGCTCTCAGGGGTGGATGGCTGCTGGGGGGATGGCTGACAGGGATTACATCTGGCACACTTCACCTCTTGACTTTAGCCAACACTGGACCATTATCTTCTATTTGTGGGAAGGTAAAGGATAATTGGGGAAGGGATAAGCAAAGAGAAGCTTTTTGACTCCTTAGACAGGTGTGGGATGAACAGGTTCCTTTACTAAGTTTAGCAGAGACATTATGACTGGTCCGCACAAGCCTCTGCTATTCAGACTGAGTGTGCATCAGTGTTCCAATTGAATGAAGGTCTCAAAATCCAAAATGGCAGGACATTGTCCCATTTGCAATTAAAGTAAGCTCTTCAAAAAAATTTTAGCAGAAAAAAAATTCACCTTTATGTTAAATAAAGTAAAAAGATACACAGGCCTGTATTTAATACTGCCATATAGAAAATCAGGCCCTACTTGCCATGTTGCTGAAGTACCAATTATTTGGAAGGGAGAAACCAACTAGGAAAATTTGGAAATATATATTTTTTATCCATAGATACAAAAGTGTGTTTCAGCTAAAAGTGACCATTCCCTAAAGGTAGTTGTTAACATGCTTAGCAACACAATTTGCATTAAAAATAAGTAGGAGAGTTTTTGGTGTTGTTGATACACTATTAAGCACTGGGCTAATGTGTTGACTTTCACAAAGCAATTCTTCTGTGAGTAAGTTATTTCAGCTGGGAACAGCCTCGTTTTTGCCATGGTAGATATTGAACCTAGGCTCTTACAAGTGCTGAGCAAGTGTTCTACTAGTGAGCTGCATCTAGCTCCCACTACTCCACTGTCAAAGGGCCATTTTGCGCTTTCAGGATGGTTGCGACTATGGAAGAAGTTTCCCATATGAAACGATCCAGTTTTTACCCAACACAAAATTTTGCATTTTCTTGTTCTAGTTCCCCTGCACATGTAGATCCCTTTCCTATTTCTAACATATTAGTACATCTTTCTCATCCCTCTGCCTCACTAATAGAACACCCATTTATCGTTTGCTTACTACATTTCTGAAACGTTGTTCTATGAATGACAACTTCGCCCACCCAGCCCATGGGAAGTGCAAGTGCAGTTATTTATAATTTTAATCTCAGTAAAAGTAGAGAAAGACTTTGCAGGATGTAGAGCAGCTTTGGGAGAAAGCCATTCAGTATCAGATAATTCAGGATCATGGATGAGGAGAGAGAATGTGACAAAGACCCGTAAGATGACAGGAAAAGACCTTCTAGAAAGCACCAATAGAAAGGAGGAAACTGTTTTTTATCATGCTTTCTATATGCTAAGTACTACTGCTTTATATGTGGTGCTCTTTAAATTCTAAACTTTTCCAGGTAGATTATTACATTCCACAGGTAGGAAGGTGGAGGTAGACAGATGTGAAGTAACTCACAAAGCCAATGCATAAGAGGCAAAGATGGAATGTGAATGGCATCTGTTTGATACAAAGTCCTTGCTAGGAGTATAGACCTTATCCATAAGATAATACAGTATCTCTAGATATTGATCCTGGCAAACAGTTCTCCGGGTAGTTTGTTACGTAGTTTTGATGCACTTACTGTGCATGATGACTTGATTGCTGAGAAAAGTGAAGCAAGGTAGATAGGTCCCTGCCCTAAAAGGATCCCAGACAACGGCCAGCACCAGCATACTCCACAGACTGTGATGTAAATGAGGAGAAGAGACCAGTTCATCTCCAGTGAAAAGAGAATCAGAAGGTGGTAGCAAGAGAGAGTGTAAAGGAAAACCTCATGAAGGAAGCACTGAAAGGTGAGTTATATTGACATGTAAAATGTGAAATGAATATGCAGAGAAGGAAAACAACATGCTGTGAGGTTCATTCATTTTGGGCATGGACAACAAATAATTTGTCAGCTTATATTGGCTTCCTGGGGAGCAGCTGGCCATGAGACAGGGAAAACTGTTGGGTTTGAGGTCATCATGTGCTTTGAAGGCCATATCTGAATATCTGGATTTGATTTGGTTGGCAATTATGAAAATATTCTGAACTAGACTTTTGAAAGATTGAGCCATGATTCAAAATAGCATGGTTTCTTTAAAAATTCTGTTCTACAAAGTGGATATAGCTCTTCATTCCAATTCAATATAACAATCTAGATTCAATACAACAATCTAGAACTCCCCAGAAACATGGTTTTGTGGTGGTTAGGGGAATATATAAATTAATTATTACCCTTGACTTCTATGAAGTCCATCCAAGTGCTGTGTTGGGTGGGGTTAGAAAGTTGTATAAAGGACTAGAGAGAAAGTTTGTCTGTTCTATGATGGCTTGTTAAGGAGCTCACCTTCTTTCTTAGCCAAAGAAAGCTCAACCTTAGTCCTTAGATTACAAATTGGTTTCCAGACTTAGATCAAATGAATTTCATTACCAAAAGATGAAATGCCTACAAATAAATAAGGCTGTCCATGTTTCCACACAGAGAGCGTATTTCATTGCTGGTTCTAAGGTGCCTTTTCCAGGTAAGTGTTGATTATGAATATGAAGAAAACAAATGTAGCCAAGATCAAAATATGAAATCAGCTATTTCATGCCCACTAAGATATGACCAGTCAGGATATATTTAAGTCAATTAACACTAGAATTCAAGATTTTCAATGATAATGTTGGTCTAAGAAAGAGAAGTCATAGACAAACTTGGAGAGGTGGAGAAAACAAAATACTTTCAAGTCCGGCTAAGGCACCATAGGGTTCTTACTGAGTGAGGGACTTCTTCACACAGATTACTGCAGGCTTCTTGTTTCATGGAGACTTCATGACACATTTAGGTAGCAACATAAGGTAGCATGTAATTAAGGAAATAGCAGTAGAATGCATGTAGGACTGAGATGTGTAGTTCAGACAGGACCGTGATGATATAGAGTATTCAGAAGGGCAGAGCAGATAGAACCAGGTAACAAGACTGCCACACTGTCTGTAGGCCAAGCATAATTTAGAAAACCACAATGAAATGCTTTTATATTCAGAAAGAGAGAGAGAAAAAGCATTACTTCCATCATACAAATAATATGAAATAAATTTGACAAATATATCTGTATCTAAAACAGGCTTTCAATAAAGGGTTTCCTCTGTGACAGGGCAGACACTGAGTCTGTGCATATCACTAAGTTTGACCAATAAACAAATAAACAAATAAGCTTCAAAAACCAGTTTGAAGAACTTGGAGAAGTCATAGCCCTTACCTGACCCTCATCCATTTCTCAGAGGTTCAAGGACCATATATAGCAGACTGAGGCCTAGAGGAGCCCCACATAATTTAAAGATATTTGGGTTAAAATTCAAATCAAGCCCAATAGAAAATTTGAAAAATACTAACTTCAGAAAAGAAGGGCAAAATCTTAGCAACTATGGCTTGTCCATTTTCTAGCAATGATGAAATACCTAAAAACAGCAACCAAAATGGAGAAGGGTCTGTGTTTGATCCTGGTTCCAGTCCACAGTTCCCTTCCACGGTTGTCGGCCTCCATTGCCTGTAGGCCTGGAGTGAGGCAGCACATTGCAGCAGAGGTTATGGCGGCTAGAAAGCAAAGAGAGCAGAGGCTTCTCCTTGCACTCTGCAAGCCCACCTCCAACCCATTTCCTCCAACTAAACCCTACCTTCTAAAGTCACCTGCCACCAGCACCATCCTGGAAGACCCGCTAGTGCTTGGCCTCCGGGGAGCATTTAAGACCCAAACCATGATGACAAAGCGGATCTCATACAGTCAGATGTCTTATGAATGCCAGAACACACTGGTCCATGGGGCAGTATGAGGGAAAACACAGTGGCTGTCTGTGTTCACCCGGGACATACCCGGGAAAAGGGCGCCACTGGAAACAGCAATGCCAGCTCAACGCTAACAACCCAATGCGCGCCTTCTCCTTGATTGAGCTGAATAGCACAGTTTCCCAAGTATCACATGATCTTCATAAAATTATTATTTTGTGTGTCAGCACATTGATCGGTGGAAAGAGAAAAAAAATGAAGTTCAGAAAAAAAATAATTATATAAGAAGGAAAATGCAGACGTCCAGCAAACCATGCAGAGGTTATAAACCCAAAGAAGACAAAGGAAAGAAATAATTCCCTCTTGTTATCCAGAATGTCCACCTAGAGCCCACAGGATAAGACAAGGGACATTAAGCTAAGAACCCTAAAATACCCTCTTATTCACAGTTATCAAGCTGTGGCTTATGCTTCAGGGAAATTGATCACCACACATTTCCTGGACAAAGTGTTAGAAAGTGTGTTGCATGAAGGACTCTGCTTTGCTGGATTTTATGATGGATCCCGGCAATTTAAGCACAAACATTTTGTCCTAAGGTATATTGTGACGCATTTGTCATCACCTGATGCTGTCACTGAAATCCCTCTTGCATCTACTTACAACTTTGTCACCAGCTACCACATACCCTAGTGACAATTAAAACATTGTAAATTTATTCTCAAGAGAAATGGGCTCATAACAAAGATTTATAATGTTAAAATCATGCCGTTTGAAGTGTCTTTGATGTAAGATAGAGACTTGCCATATAGACATATTACCACTCGATCTCATAGGTGCAAAGAGATTCATGACGAGTAGCAAAGGAAGGAAATACATCTCTAGGTGGTGCATGCTTTAGTGCTCTTGGAAGCAGATGTGGTTGAAACAAGGAGACAAAGGGACAAAGGAAAGAGAGTCTGGGTCCCCATCTGGTTCAGGAGGTGTGGGTTTGACCCTCTGACCTAACAGAGTTGTAGAAGAATCTCTGCTCCTCCAATGTTTGTCTTCTCCTCTGTGAAATGGGTCTGCCTCAGTCTCCCCATTCTCACTTATACATGTGAAGCCATGTTGGATGCTGTAAAGGTCTTTACTCATTCAGGGTGACTAAGGCCGTGTTCTGAAAGGCCTTTATATTTAGCTTTGTAATGTGTGTAGTTTCTCTTATTTTTGCACTTCCACATTTGAATATGGATGTGTCTGGTGTTCTGGGAATTTAAAACACTTCAAACCCTGTAATGAAAGCCATACTGTGAACACTTAATTAATTTAGAGTAGGTGCTAATTCTTAATAAGAACTTTAAAACATGGTTTTGTGAATAAATCATAATTCAGAGAATCCACCCACATAGCAATGAGCCTCCCCTGTAGCTTAGGAAGATCAAGTTTAACAGGATCTGAACAAAATGTCAAGGCTTTATTTCCAAGTTTTTATGGTGAGTAACCTCTCAGTGTGAGATAATCTATCAAAGCTAGAGAGGCATCCCTTGCCATCAAGAGAAGAAACCTTGTTAATCTATGAACTCAGACTGAGAACCTGCCCGTGAACTTCCCTGTTCCTTCTTCTGTCAACTGGCCCTCTCGTGTGTTTAGCAAAGGGTGAGTGAGAGTGTGGAGAGCGGTGTAAGTAGACTGCACTCAGCCACTACAAACAAGACAGGAGAACTAGACGTATATGTAGCTGCTAACATAACTAGTCAATGTCTATTTATCATTTCTGAAGAAGGAAGGAAAAGACAAGACTCCAGGCCCTGGGAAAACTCTATCTCCTTGGAAGACGGTATGATCCATCTTACACTAGAATGATTCACACCATCTTTGGGAAGATCTGGAAAATGTACTGCTGAGGCTGCCTTGGCAAAGTTGAATAATGCTTCAAAAGGAAGATCACAATCGCCAGGAAGGAAAAATAGACACAGACAGAGCATTCCAGGCATCCTGGAGGCAGTGTGTAGGGCATCCTCCAGAATCACAGTGGAGAAGTGTGAACACAGTCCGAATGCCCTAAGAACAAAACATTTATTGTCAGTGTAGAAGGTAGCTGGAATAAAAGCAGCAGGAAAGATGGGATAGGAAGTACAGAGCAGCCTTAACTAAGGTCAATTATGGTGATCATAAAGAGGAACCATGGAAGAATTTTAATGCTGCCATCAAATTTTTAGTAAACACTGTGAAAGGATGTTGTGTGTATAAGAAGTAGACACCAACCTTTCAGAAGTTTCTAGAGTTTTCTGACATGACAAGCATTTTCATGCAACATAGTAAAGAAAAATTATGAATAAAAACAACCCAGTGTTTGTTTCTGAGAATATTTTGGGTGAGCTGGAGATGGGCTGAAATATTTTCAGGAAAATATTTAGTTACAGTACACAAAAAAATCAGTCATATAATTTGATTCCTGTAACATTTAAGTGTTGCTACAAAACCCATGTGAGGAAAGAAAATAATGGCAAAACATACTCTGTAGTAAAATATTTTCAAAAAATTAAAATCCTTTCATGCTCAGAATCATCTAGATTCCCTGATATTTTGAGCCTCCAAAAAAACTGTTTGCTTTCCATGTGGTCTTGTGTGGACTTGAACAAAACTAGAGTTTCTAACAGCAGTTTCTATGGAACTTGGTGAAATGATGCCAAAGTATGGAGGCAGAGAGCTGTGTGTGTGTGTGTGTGTGTGTGTGTGTGTGTGTGTGTGTGTGTGTGTGAAGGAGTCCTCTTTCCAATTCTGTCATATCTCCACAGATAGATAAGGTCTTTTCCCTTTACAAAATACCATTGAAAACTACCACCCCGCATCGACGGCTGACTTAAGGGAGCACTGCAGCTGTGCTTTACATATATGGACCTAACTTATTTCAAGGGTGTTTTTGTTTTATTTTTACAGCTGCAAAGTGTTAGCAATCCAAAAAGAGCTGCCAGGAGTACAATGAGCTGAATTAGCTCAGGGCTGGTGCTCATGGTATACTCAGAGCTGTTCTAAATAAGCTCCCTGTGCACTTTCTCAATACCCTGAGTGATCAGAGCTGTTTCCCAAACAGAGTCAGAATGGTTATTTCTCCATTTGCAGCTGCTTATTTGATTTGTGAAAAGACCCTTCGAAACACTTTCTCATTCCCTCAAAGAACTGTTATATATGCATAGATAACAGAGTGAGGCTGCCGTTACACAAAAAATAAAGACATTGACAGTCACTGAAATCCTTGGGAAGACTAATCATAGACCTGAACTGCAGGTGCTCCTAGATTTATGGGTTTGATATAATGATCAGCCAATAATAAATTCCTATAATATTGTAGTCTATTTCCCTTGACTTCCAATATAATATTCAAGAAATGTTTCTCTCCAAAGCAAAATAACCCAGGGCCCGAAAGAATATCTTGTATGGAGAACTGATTAGAACAAAATCCGAGCTTGTGGTATTCTGAAACATAAGCCCTGGAGAACTTGCATGTCTTTCTAAGTATGGCAATATGTTCCCACGCTTGGGCTCCCCTTTGTGCTCAGCTGCCACTCCACTTGGGCACGGCATAAAACTGCACCCTAGTCCTGCAGTTGCCCTATGAAAGGCTGGCTGTGTCTGCATATTGTGGTGGCTGATCAAACTTGTGTGCAAGTCACAGGTAGAGACACCATTGTGAAAGCTATATTTATTTTGCTTTTATGTCTTCCTAAGCTAGAGATATTGATATTTTATTTTTCCCATCAGTTGTCAAAAAAATGAAAATTATTTGCTTAAAGAAGTGTTCTTTTCTTTTTTTCCTAAGATGATTATTTTTCATTTATAGTCATCCTTTAAGTTGAATAGTGTCTATGGCTGTGACATCACAGAAGCACTGCTAGGACATGGTGGAGGCATGCGCTGCAAGTTAAATGCTTATCTTGGTGAAATAAGCGCTGAGCAGAGCAAAGCAGAGGTCATTATTTTAAAAAATATATTGTTTCCCCTTAAAGGGTATGGACTAGGTGCACATGGTGTTTCCTTCTATCTCTGTGACTTTGTGACTAGCCAATGGTTGTTTCAGTAATACGATTGTATGACAAAAAGATGGCATCCAATGGAAACTGGCCCTGGCACCTTCATGTGTCACTTCTTGTCCTTTGGGTAAGATCAAGTGTGGTATGTGAGTGCCTTCAACAGTGCCAAAGGAGGGCACACACTGCCTCCCAAACAAGTGAGAATAAAACTAAACAGACGGACATGAGAGACCAAAAAGGGAAAGATAAAAGACATGATATTCTCAGATTAATTCCTAGTCTATGGAGTAGTTCACCTTAGAAGGTGTGAAAGTCCCTGACTAAAGCAACTGCCTTTCTCAGCTCGAAAATGGGAGGTAAGGACATCTTGTTGATCACCAGAACAAACCAAAGGTAGTAAACTCAAGTTTAAATATTCTAATATCTTATTAGAAGAATGAATGGATAAATGCCAGCATTATTTAAAATTTCATTTCTGTGAAATTAATTTGTTAGCCTTACCTGTGATGGATCAAACATCCAATAATACAAAGCATTAATCAGGCCTTGGAAGTATCCCAGACCTCCAGTGTTCCATTATTACGTGCTATGAAATTTAATATTATCATCATGAAAGCCTTTGGGTGAACACTCACACTCTGTTATCATGCACACCTAACTACTGAGTAGGTATGACTGATTCAAAATTAAATATTTACTGTTTGTCAGACACTATGCTGGGAACTCAGATCTCAAAAGAAAATTTTGAAAAATACCATGATTTATTCTCTCATAGAGCTAGTGTGTTAAGCTTAATTAACCTCAGGTCACTGTAGCTTATTGAATTCTAAGACCAAACAATTCAGATTAGTGCTTGTCCTAAAGAGTTCCAGTGAAGTGGAATCCATGGTAGATATACCATGGTGGAGCTAGAAAGCCTTCTATAACATGGAGGGCTTTAGAATACAAAACAGAGTCATTTGTCCCCATCTATGTCAGTGGAAATGGTAGCCATAGCTCTACAGCAATCAAAAGGATCAAAGATAAGGAGTGCATGCAGGAAGGACAACCTATATTCCTCTTGATAGCCTTCAATATAGAAATAGTCTAAAGCAAATCTTTCAAAGAACTTAGATCTGCATTCTACTAAGTATCCTGGATGGCTGTGATGATCAGTAAGTGGGCTGGTCTTTCTTAGATACACGTATGCAAAACAGAGAAGGGCAAGTTGACATTAAAATACAAGATTTATTTGTAGTTGCCTTAACAAGTCATTGTGCACTCATTGGTGTCTTTGCAAGATGGCACAGGTGAGGGGAGAGGAGGTAGACTTTCAAAGACACAGGTGGGTCAGTAACTAACAAATCCACAGTGTGGAACTTGCCAAGAAAATGCAGACATATGGTAAGTTCAGTTTTATTTTGAGAATAAATAATGCTTTAAGATTCTGAAGGGACTCAGGGTAGCACTTCAACCTTCTTTGATTGAAAATTGATTAACACTTTGGGGAAAACTATATGACCAATTGAATTGCAAATTAAGGTAAATTAAAATAGGCTTCTAAGTTATCCATCACTGAGAAAGAGTGGACACATATTGACTTACATTCTATCAATACCTATTCTGGATCAGATGATCAATAGTAACTAAGGCTGTTAGTGGTTTGTCCTGAAAGGCATATTCCTTTAGCTATCATACTTAATCACGGTAGATTTGCCATATGCTATATCACCCTTGCCACAGAACAATAGTTAGAATATCATACTTTTTTATATAAAAAGCTGTTAACTCAGAATGTCAAGGTGCATTTCCAATTTGCCCGCTTCTGAACAAATCTGTATAGTTTTCTTTTACTTTGTATTCCCATGAATGGATGACTGCACATCCAGCTTCTGAGGCTTCAGTAAACACGATCAGTTTTTAATTTGGACTCATGGTATCTGTCATGTATTTTATGAAAGAGCTAAGAGATGAAAAATAATGGACCTTGCTATTCAAAGGGCAGAATGAATGGGAGGAGCCCTGGAGTGAGCTTCGGAAGACAGCCTGTCTTTTTCCAGTTCAGGTTGTGTCTTGTCAGTGGTTTGTAACAGCAAGTTACCCTCGTGCCTCTCTCTCCTTTCCAAGCTTCCCTGTCCCCAGTGAGGAAACAGTTCCGGATCACATGAAAGCCTTGCTCTGGATAGAAAGCAAAGAGCTTCACAAAACTCGAGGTCAAAAAGTGTAAGACTTGAGTGAAACACTACTAATGCCCTCATCCTGTAGCACAAATTGTTAGAAGGTCTTATTAATAAAAACAAACCCAGTGCCAGTTATTGGGGTGAATGCTGGAAGATCAGAGAAGCAGAACAAGCCACAGCTACCTCACCTTGCCAATTCCTCAGCTGATCCTGTTTCCTCCGACTGGAAACCTCTGAGTCCTCATCCAGAATAGATCTCAGCTGAACTGTGTTGCTAAAAGCCTAAAAGCTTAACCAGGCTCTAATTCTTGGTCCTCACACCTTATATACCTTTCTGCTTCCTGCCATCACTTTCTGGGATTAAAGGCGTGTGTCACCATGCCTGGCTATTTTCAGTGTAGCTTTGAACTCAGAGATCCAGATGGATCTCTGCCTTTGGAATGCTAGGATTAAAGGTGTGTGTGGCACCATTTTCTGGCCTCTATGCCTATCTAGCAGCTGTTCTGTTCTCTGACCCACAGATAAGTTTATTGGGGTGCACAATATATCGACCACATCATCCCTAACTGCTGCAGTACCGTTTATATAAAAGTCAGGATGGGAGGTGGAGATGGGCCTTCTCAGAGTGGGAGGAATTCTACAAAGTTATTAGTGGTCCTGGGCCATTTCATTTGATGAAACATAAAAGTACAAAATGGTAAGAGTGAAAAGAGCCTAATAAGGATGAGAAAAAAGAGAAATTCACATTTCTGCCGAAGCCACATTGAAAAACACTATCAAACACATCTCATTTTATATTTTTTAAAAAAAAAGGCCTAATAAATCATTTACCTTCTGCAAGGGAACACAAGTAGAAACCAGCAAGGCATTGAACAGCTGGTATAAGTATGCATGACTCCAAGTTTAGTTTCTTTTTTATTGAACTGTTTTGTCTACTTGACTAAAATCTATCCAGTTAGCCTACGCTAGACAGATAGAGGTGACTAGCTGATCACACCTCAAAGTAATTTTTTGAAAGAAAATTCCCTTGGTACAGAACAAGTTTGCAGACTATAATCTAATATCTGTTTTTAAATCCCAGTGTGGGCTCGAGATTGCTCAGTGGGTAAAGCACTTGCTGTTTAAGCATGGGGACCATGTTGAAGCCATAAAAAGCTGAGGAAAATAGAAAGGGTCTGTAATCCCAGTGTTCCTACAACAGGATGTAAGGTAAAGTCAGGATCATCCCCTGAAGCTCATGGGCCTTGTATCCTGGCATTAAAAAAAATGTTAACCTGGTAGACTCAGTCCAGGCAGGAGGTACGCTGTGGGGAAGGGGAGGGCAGCCGGAGGGGGGAGAACAGGGGAATCCATGGCTGATATGTAGAACTGAATGGTATTGTAAAAAAAAGAAAAAAAAGATAGCTAGTATCAAAATAAAATAAAATAAAGAATAAGAGTTGGCAAAAATAAAAATAAATAAATAAATAAAAAATTTAAAAAAAGTGTTAAACAACTAAGAAACTCTGTCCCAGACAAAATGGAAGTCAAGAACTGACACCCAAAATTGTCTGCCACACACACCCTGCGGCAAGCACATGCCCTCATCCACATCCACATACAAATAATAAATAAATAAACAAATGAATGAATTCTAATGAGAATAGTCTAGAAATTAAAACCATGGGATCAAAAGATACCCTCCTTGTATTACTTCTTTCAGCCATTTATTTTTAGGACATATAAATTCATCACTTTTGGCTATGAAGGAAAAATACATTGTGAAGGAGGATGTCCTCTTGTGTATCTCTATAAAGATGACTGGTTGTACTGAGCCATGGACACTCATATTTCCCTGGAGAGCAGCATATGTAGTGTCCAGTCAGAAGAAGAGGCATTCTGTGCCCTCCGTGACTCACATATGTCTCGAGTGCAAAGCTAATTAGTATCCAGGCAATAACCTTGGCTCTATCACACAACTTCAACCTAGTCCTGTCTAATATTTGTACATAAAGAGGAAGATGCAAGCTGATGGAAATATTCTCTTTCCAGCTCAGCCTGCTCCAGAGGAACCAATGATAGAATCACAGCTGTAGAAATATACCTACACTGGTACTTCTTACTTTACATGAACTTATTTTTAAAAAGACAACTATATAAAATCAAGCTGTGGAAATGTACATACTTATTAGCAATGTTGTTATTTTCGAGGCAACTTTGCTGATATGCTTGGAACATTAACCCAGTTCTAAAATTCAAGAGGAAAGTGATGAAGTGCACTTCCCAATTCAGAATCTGTTAGCCCCCAAGGTCATTCCAAGACCATTGGCAACATAAGCATCACTAACCATAGAATAACCACTGTGGGGCTGCTGCCTACTGTGGTGATGTTCAAAGCTGGGGAAAAACTAGTACAGACAAAAATCTCTGGCTTTCCAATTCTGCTAGTAATTTTTTTATATATTTTAGTATGATTTTGCTTATGTTTTCGTTTGAAACAGTTATTCTAGCATTGCCCCCGTTCCTGTGTTATATTGGCTTCTGGCTACTTTAAAAAAAATTCAGTACTTGCTGAGTTCCAATAAAGTGGAAGGAAATGCACTCATCCATCTTTATTCTTCTTTAATAGAGATTTGTTTCAATCATGTAGTTACCTACACTTGAACATACCAAGCTCATAGACTCTAACTCTAAAACTCAAAAATGTACGCGTAGCATAAAGGAAATCTCAGAAAGCCAGCTACAATGGCCTAAGGCCTCAAAAACCCTTGTAAAATGTGCATCGGAACATTTATTAATGTCCACAGCCTGCCTACAAAGACTCAATGAAAATGAAGCCAAGTTTCGGCTCACTACAGCTCCCGAGGCGTAAACCAGATGAAGAAGATGAAATGACTCCGCTTTCTCACCTACATTTGTTCTGAGTTTAGATGGAAGGATCCAGAATTCCCCACCTCTGAAGTGGAAGGTTTTTTCCTCCCCAGATATGTAACTGCAGATCCATTTAGCCCCAGATTCCACTTTATCTATGTGCCATTTATTCACCTCGGCTATTTGAGGAAAACGATGTGCTTCAGATGAGGCAGCGTGTGCTGCCTGCCACCCTTGAAAGGGACCAGTGTGAAATGAAGAGCTTTCTAACTTTCCCAATTTAGTAGTTGGGAATCCCCAGTGATGGGTAAGTGGTAACAAGATCAAATGGCTGGAAACACAGACGTGGGTCCCCATAGTTCCCGAAGCCAAGAATGCTTTCCAAGCAGGCAGCCTTGACAGGCAGCTGGTACTCGGCTGAGGGGACTGCTGGTTGCTACATGCTTTTATTGTCTTAAAACCCACACACCTGCCAGAAACACCTCCCTTTGGACCAGGTTCAGTTCTTTCTTGGCCCTCTCCTCTCTAGAAGCAAACAGAAATGGGAAAGTACACAAAGTGTAGGCAAGGGAATTCACACATGTTCGAAAATATGGAGCGAGCGCCTCAGTCCCTTTCAGTGCGGCTTTCACAGGAGTCTCCTGAGTCACCCCAGTGGCCATTTGGACATTCTTCAGAACAGCCTGAATGCTCTGAGGACAGCACATAGTCCTCCCAAAATGTGGTTGACAGACTGAAAGCATCCTCAGTATGCCCCAAGAAACTAACAATTTGGATTATGGGACATTGACACACACACACACACACACACATGCACGTACACTCATGTATGCATATGTGCACAATTTTGAATCTAAAAATATGTATACTGTATAAGCTCATGATATTATAATGGACTTTCCTAGAAGGCTGTACTGTCTATAACTATTGTTATTTATTCTAATGTCCGCATTACCATCAGTATTAACAAGGATGGTCATGGAGTCATAAGGACATGCTGCTGAAGGCTTTTTTGCTTTTGTCTGAATCCATTCACCCAGATCAGTGGGCTGAAAACACACTCAGCCATGTGCTTTCCAAAGGATCATCCAGCCCCTGTAGAGCTAGCCACCTACTTTCCCCCACAACACATGATGAAGAAAACATAGCAAGGAGCCCTACAGTCGGCGTGGGCCTCAGGGGCTCTGAGTTTTCTGGCTTGAAGAAACCTGAGACATTTGTCAGCTGTGTGCATGAGTGGCTTCCCCGCCTTCTGACAGAAGCCAGAAGTGAAGGCGTGACTCCCGAGGGTCCTAAAAGCACCTGTTTTCACAGAGCGCTTACAGAGAGGACTGTGGTTGCTCTCGCTACCTCCAGGGTCCTTATTTTTCTCCAGTGCTGCCTGCTTCCCTGCCTGAAAACTGTATCAGGGCACGAAAGCATTGAACACCTTCTACAATCCATTTCACAGCATGGAGGTTTGGGGAAAGGGTCCTCTTAACTCCATCTTAGATGAAATCAATGTTTTCAGTAGGACCTGGGAGGAGAAGAGCAAGAATGCCAGCAGATTTCACATTGTGGGGTTTATTTGTGCATAGCTAACTGAATTCATTTGTGTACTACCAAAGAACACAGCCCATCAAGATGGCCTAACCATATGCAAGTAGTAAACTGGCTTTTAGACTTGTAAATCTCTGGGTATTGATTTTACTCACCTTTTCTCCTCTTGTCCAAATTCTTCAACTTTTTTGAAAATGAATGAAGCTCTAGAAGTGGGGAGACTCGGTTTCCTTCACTGTGAACCCGGGACAGTTGCACAGAACATAGTGATGATGTCATAGAAAATCCCTCTCCCAGCTCCTTTCATCCTAAAGGTGATCTGTAGATGTTTTAAGTTCTCGTTATAGACATGGAGAAGCAGTCTCTCTGCCCAATGCTGACTCCTGAGTCACTTGGTAGAATATGGGAGGTTTTATGGTGCTTCATAACATTTCAAGACATTTCACTTTGATTATAGTATGAGAAGTTAAAATTGAAGGAGAATGAGCAGAAGTAACAGAGCAAAGTAAAATCCTGAGCTAGGTTCTCTTTTTTTTTCCAAGGCACTTTGTGTCTTGCTTTGTTGTGGTTGGGTTTTGATTTTGGAGACAAGGTCTCACTATGTAGCCTAGACCAGCTTCAAACTCTCCAGTCTCCTGCCTCTGCCTTCCAAGTTCCAGGGATAATAGGTGTGCACTCCTGTGTCTGGCTCCTTTCGTGTTCTGATATTCACATAATTTATATCAAATGAGAATAAACGTATCTTCTCTGGGTCCTTTTATTTTAATGTAAATGATGTGGAATCAAGCAAACATCATCCTCTTCTAACATAGGCAGGTGAGAGGGGAAGAAGAACTAAAAAGGGGGATGGGAGCCGTCTTGATAGCTGTCCTCCCAGGACCGTCCAGCAACAGCACATAGCATGGTGTTACCTGTTCTGCCTGTGGCTAGTTTCGGGGCACAGCCTTGACAGGAAGCAACACCCTTTCTCTAGGGTTTGAAGTGTGTTCCTTAATGTCAGAACACAGCTGTTGCCAATAAATCTGATCCTGTGCTCAAGAGAACCTGCAGGATCATGTCCATTCTCATGGCCCATCAACTGTGCTGTGGAAGCCCCATTCGTTTGCTCTCCTGGGCTCAATTCTAACGCAATGGACCATCATACCTCCCTAAGTCAGGGGGCTGTTTCATGGAAGCCTCCCAGCTCGTTTCCAAGAAGCTTCCATAGGTACACTGTGCCTGTATTATTTTCTCAAGCCTTTTTCGAAACCACTATGCTATAACCCAAAAGGAACCGACACTCATCAGAAAGAGAAACTTAACCAAAGTAGACACCAAATTCTATGTGGAGAAAACAGAAAAATATGTCATTATCCCTTCTAAAAGTCTACATTCCCTATGAAGTAATTATAAATTCTCTGTAAGATCACAAAGAAGATTCGAGTAGAGTCATCATACATACCAGGCTAAAGTCTGGAGGTGTTTGTGAGAGCTAGCCCAAGTGGGACCTTGTAAAGCTTCAGACCTGGCACCTCCAGCGATAAGGAGGTTTTCACCTTTTGATTGCATTGATTCAAACTTATTTCTGTCTTGAGCTCCTGGATGACCTGTGTAAAATGAGTTTCTGGTTCTGACCCATTCGCTCATGATTATATAGCCACAGCTCTTGAACTGTATTGGTGGGAGCTTATTGTCTGGCCATTGGGACGGCACTTATCTCCCATGCTTATCTCCATTCCAGTGTCTTGACCCATACAAGGTGCCATGGCTGGTTGTGTGGTAGTAGGTTATAGGGGTGGACTGAACGTATACACACACACACACACACACACACACACACACACACACACACACACATTTATCAGAGGTGATAACAAGCTTGAATTTTTACATTCAAAATTAGGTTGTTTAGAAAACAAACCTTCTGAGCTTAGGAAATATGACTAGGAGACATTCTATGTGCACAAAATTCGAGCAGAATCACGACATGGAGACTGACTTGGTTTTCTTTCACACTGGCAACCTGTTTCAATTTTATGCCCTGAGTCACAGATGCTTTCAAAAGTTGCAGGTGAAATTGCTTAAAAATTTGTCACACTTCAAATGACAGTTTTGGAGCTCTAAAGAGCATAAATATTTTTACTTTATCACATAATTGCCTCTAACTACCCAGTTAATTTAACTATACGGCTGTAAAATTGTTTTCTCAAGTGATGATTTCCCAATGGGCTGCGTAAAACACCTTCCATCCACACCCACGCCCATCAGCCTATCACCCTTTTCCTTCCTGCTGGTGTGGGATATCCCTGCAAACAGCTTACATTTCCTCCTGGAAGAGCCCTTTTAAAACCACTGATGTATTGGACCAATGAATATTGAACTTGAAACACCAAGGCAGGTAAAAGGGCATTAACATCATGATTAGAAATGAAGCTGAAATTGTGTTTGGTGTAGAGATCTGGCTTCATTTAGTGCAAGGTCAAAGCATTTCTTTTCCTATTTTATTTCCATCTTGTTTGATGAAAATGAAAAAAATAAGATGTTTATGAATTCCATCTTGTTTCTTAAGAACAAGGAAAATGGTAAAATATTTGTGAGCAAACAGATTGTCCTGGGGGTCTTTTCTGAACCCTGTTATGAAAAAGTGGGTTACCTTTAAGCATGTAGTTAGTGGAGACATACAAGCCCCAACAGAGGAAACTGCCTCAGGATAGGGCACTACAAGTGCACTGTGCATTTTAGCAGCCTACTTTAGAGAAAGAGAGGTAACGTAGAGAGTGAGCAGAAGAGAAAGATGGAATGCGGCCAAGTACAGAGACGTGTAGGAAAGGGAGTCAAATCCTACCTAAGTTCATCCGCACAACAGCATCCCTGAGTGCTGTCTGGCTCCTTCTCATTTTCATCTCATGTGCTACTGTGACTGAGAAAGCTGACCAACAAGGGTATGGTGGAGGTGGTGTCTGAACTCCGATACGCCTCCAACTTGAGTCCATCTTCTGAACTCATCTGCCTAGTTATAAGACCAGAGGCAGGAAGTGTGTGTGTGCTTCCTTGGTGGGAGGAAAGGGGGAGAATGTGGATGATGCAGGTTATACAAAGGGGGGCAATTAACTACTGTAGGCGGGAGACAGGATGGCTGGCACTCTCAGAAGGGTGTTCTGTGTGTGAGGGGATGGGGGTAGGGCAGACAGAACCAAATCCAGGCAGCATAGATTGGTCTAGGGTTGATCCTGCCTACATAGAGCAAAATTATGAACCAATGGTTTCAACATTCAGTTTTCTTTTCCCAAAAAAGCTTAGTTTTCATCGTCTTGTCAACTCCAACTAATCTTGACTAAGACTTGAGGCTGCATAGCCAAACCTAAAGTGACACTCAGATAGCGAACAGTGACATGACTCAGGAGAAGCACAGACCTTTACGTCCTCCACTGTGTACTGCTGTGGGTGGCATCAAGGACAGGTCACAGGGAAGTTCTATTTGGGTTGTGGCACTTCTGTGTGTTTTCTCTCATAAGCCATCAGTGAGAAGGAGCTACAGCACAGGTCTCTTGTACTCAGGGAGGTTATTGTGAGTCTAGGGTGAAACCATGCCCAGTGGGGCTCAGTCCAGGATAAATGATTCATAATTACTAATGAAGATTACAATGGCACAGTACGTTTGCTCTGATTGAAAACAGCAGCATTTGGGGGGGGGGGGCATATGAAATCTGGTGCCCTGACAGGCCCATTTTAAATCCCAATCCCTGATCTATGTGTAGAGAATGGATGCACCAACGTTGTTTACATACAACAGGTGGAGGTAGCTGTGAACCACTTCCCCAGCAGGATGCTGAGCTGCTGTTCAAGTGAGAGCCTGATTAGGGAGTCTGTGAAGTGTAAGGTTTGCTGGACCCTACCTTACCTGCCTCAAGACTGTTCTGAAGACTCATCTGAAGCTCACAGCTGAGTAACAGCCTCTGCCTCCCAGAACCCTGCTTCATCCCCCCAAATCTTCTCTCAGTCTCTGCTGAATTCGCACTTCCAAACCTCAGTGACACCAATTGTCCGGGACAAACCAGTGCATTTTCTCCAGCTAATATGCTAATAATCTCCTTAGATGGCTGCTTCTGGCTAACACATTATGTTTTGATACCTCTCATTGTTTTAAACCTGAAACAGTAAAATGAGTCATACGAACTACGCGACCACTTCTTGAAAATACAAGAATTTTATGGTAGGGACAGTATGAGTTACTTTCTTATTGCTGTGTCAAAATACCAGATCAAAACAACCAAGTGAAGGAAGGCTTTATTTCGGCCCATGGTTTGAGGATTACATAGTGACAGGAAGGCATGGTGGTGGCTGGTCACGTTGGATCTGCAGCCAGGAGGCAGAGAAAGGTACATTCCGGTGCAAGATGCATTGCTCCTCCCCCTATTCATTCAGCCTGGGATGGCTGCCCCCCAGGATGTTATACCCACTCAGAAGGCAATCAGTTAAACCTCTCTGGAAGCACCCTACAGGCACACCCAAATGTGATGCTGTTAATACAATAGGTGTTTCCTAGTCCATCACCTTAACAGTGAAAAGTGACCAGGGGGGGGGGGGGGGCTCTCAAAATCCACTAAACGTTAGAGTTATGTGGGAAAGTTACTAAAACTCGGGATGCTGAGTTTCTGATTCAGAAAATCTAAGGGGCCAGAGTCTGTGTATTCCTAAAAAATCCCAAGATTTTTTACTTGGGGGTTCCCACATAGCAAGCCACCAGTTTAGATCTTGGAGCACTATTGATCAAGGTGGATGATGGCTATAATTCCGGTGAAGTTCTTCTTTGGGAGCTGTACAGATTCTTTCATTGTAGACATTACCAGTTATTTACTTCAATCAGCTTCCCAAACCCAAAAATAACAGGAAAAAATCCAGTTCAGCGGCTGGTGGTAGCCTCTGGCCTCTTATCTCTCACATGTCAGGATGACCCTCATCAACACATTCCTTCCTACAATACAGACTGACTGTGTATTGTGTCAGGGAGAATGAGGACCTCATTAGGAGCCAGACTTCCTGCAGAAAGAGAAGTGCTGCGCTTATGATTCCCGTTGGTGTTAGCTCATACCTTCCGTGTTTTATGTTTAATTGGGAGTCACTGCTATTCTTTTAAAATGTATTTATTGCACAAACAACACAATAATATCTTTCATAGGAATCCAAAGGGGAAAGGAAAGTTATCGCAGAATCCCACCGCACCAACAAATTTCCCTTTCTACATTTGCACTCTCTTCCAAACATTCTCCATATGCGGACACAATTCTCCCTGCTTGTAATCATAGCATGGATAAAATTGTATTCTCTGTTTTTTCTCCTTAACAGTATAACAGTGTATAATGAATAGCAAAGACAATCATATGAACTAGACTAGGAAATGAGTTTTGTGAGAATTTCATATCCAAATGCACATTTGTTTGTGTTGCTTATTTGCATGTGAGATACCCAGTGCGCACTATTTATGCACACTGTGGAGAAAAGATAGTTCTTGGCTTTCCTACTGTTTTGGTCATTGTCTGTAGGCCATGTTAGAGACGTGTTCAGCATGAATAACTTCCTAAAGATAATATGACCACCCAGAACTAAACGAGAAGAGTTAGGCAAAGTCCCCGTGCTATCTAGTTTTTATGTCAACTTGACACAGCTATAGTCATCTGAGAGGAGGGAACCTCAGTGAGAAAATGCTTCATAAGATGTGATTGTAGGCAGGCCCGCAGGGCATTTTCTTAATCAGTGATTAATGTAGGAGGGCCCACCCTGAACTGGTGGTCCTGGGTTCTATAAGAAAGCAAGCTGAGCAAGTCATGAAGAGCAAGCCAGTGAGCATCACTCCTCTATGGCCTCTGCATCAGCTCCTGCCTCCAGGTTCTTGCCCAGTTTGAGTTCCTGCCTTGACTTCCCTCAGGGGAGTGTGACTCAGGATATGTAAGATAAATAAACCCTTTCCTCCTGATGTTGTTTTTGGTCATGATGCTTCATCACAATAACAGCAACCCTAATTAAGACAATCCCTTCTCAGACTGCTAAGCTGTGCTATGTAGCTTTCCTTTTCAGCAGAGGGACTATTACAGGGCTAGGGCTGCATGTTTACTCTCCTTATGATCCGAACAGAGAAGGTAGAAAATGCTAGTGAAAGGATTGTCTTCAATGCATCCAAAGTCAAAATCAAGATTGAAAGTGTTAGCTCGGGAGGTTAAGTGCAGAGGCCATCAAGTGCTAAAAACTTACCTTGACCTATTACCAGCTCTGTGACTGGTGTGTCATTTAGTCATTCAGTCTTGAGGACCTCATCACTAAAATGCATATAGCTATGCTTAGCTTATAAAGGACTATCATGATTACAGGAGACATGAGGAGCATTTGGAAGAGGCAACCACGTAATGCATTCTCAACAAATGAAAGTTGCAGTATTCCTAACACTTGAGGAGTCAGCAGAGCTCAGAAGGGAGAATGGGTGAAGGGCAAGATGCCCAGGAGGAATTCTATAGTGTTTTCTATGCACTACAAAGATGAGTTGTGTCCATCTCTGTCAACGTCCTCCTGGCAGCAGGTACTTTGTTAGCTTTATTTTGCAAAAGACCTTCCCCCTCTTAAGATGAAAATGCAGATTTGATAGTCTGCTCCTTAATTTGGACACCCTATAATTCTGATTTTACTTTTCCTTTTTTTTTTTTTTTTTTTTTAATTTGAGGCTAACATGCTCTGAAACATCAACAACCCTTTCAAACACAGAGCTCTGCCGTTAAGTCCAAAGCAAAAAATGTAGATAAGCCTTTGCTTGAAGTTGATGTCTTGGGCACTGCCTTCATTAAGTACAGCTTGAATGTGGCCTGCATTAACTGGTTAATGTTCGGCCACCTGCCAAGTGCAGTGAAGTCAGCTTGAATTGCAATCTCTATAATAGATGAATCGAGGACTCACTACTGCCCTCATCAAGCAGAACTGATACTATCATTAAAGTTTAGTAGCTACACACTTCACAGAGAATGGGGTTCATTTGTTCCCTGTTTGTGTTAGGGAAATCACATCAGGTTTGCATTTTCTTGTTGGTTTTAAATTTACTCCCTTGTTAAGGCCAGTCAATACATTGGAGTCTGGTAACATCTTTTCATCAAAGAAAGAGCTTAGGTTGTTAGACCTGGTAACTCTGCATTAGAGCAGCCCCATTCATTTGTCACTCACCAGTGGATGCAAGGTCAGCTGTTCTGTTGGTCGGGAAAGGGTGCCAATGCAAAATCCACGATATAAAGAAAAGTCCTCAAGGAAACTTGGAATTCTAAGGAAACACAGAGTTGCTGAAACTGTTTGAAGCCAGTTTCACTCTGCATCCTTGAAGGGAGGGGTGGCAAAACCATGATGCCTCCCTGGCCTGACATCCAGAAACCCCTCTCCTCACCCACAGACCTCAGGGAACTGGTGTGAAAAATGACAAGTTGGAGCTTCCTTCCAACACTGACTCCGAATGTATATGGCGTTTTCTCCATTTCAACCACTGCATTTTATAAACTAAGTCAAATGTAGGATGCCAAGAATGAGCTCAAGCATTCATTAATTCATTCTGTGAGTACCAAATCTACTATACCATTACATCCAACCCCTGAGAATGGGATTTCAGAGACAAATCCCTGCCCAATGATGATACTCATAACAAATAAGAAAAGGAATACACATAAGAACTTGTAGTGCAGGACAGAAAATGCAAATAACATAGGTGGTGGGTATCATTTGCCCATGTTCAAGGAGGAATTGAGGAAAGGATCCTGGAAGAAAGTTGTTAACACAGACTTGAAAAGTAAGGTGAACTAGACAAAAGTGTATGAGGTGAAGAGAAAAGTAAAAAAATATCTTTTTATGTTCCCAGCTGTTGTAAAAGCATAGGACACTATTACCCATCAGACCAACATTCACTTGAAACTCTTCAATTCAACCTACTAAATCTAAATAGTGCACTGGCTCTGTGTGTGTGTGTGTGTGTGTGTGTGTGTGTGTGTGTGTGTGTGT
>CABHPQ010170774.1:50676-70224 GCA_902168405.1 Peromyscus aztecus
TGTGTGTGTGTGTGTGTGTGTGTGTGTGTGTGTGTGTGTGTGTGTGTGTTTATAACAGAGTTTAATTGGGGTTATCCTACACAGGCGATAATGCTTCTCCCAGAAGCCTTAGGTTGCCAAATAAGAAGTCCAGTGCCAGGTGCAGGACACCTTCCCTCCAGTTTTTGATTGGGGTGTGCCAGAGACCCTCAAAACAATCCAGGCAATAGCCATTGCTCCTGATTGTATGCCAGAACTTGATGGTCAGAGCCTATTGCTAAAGAGACCACATAGTTTAGTCAGAAGACTTAGAGAAATCAAGCTAGACTGATTTGGAGGCTTCCTTGCCTGCTGGCTTGCTCTCATAGTACTTTGAGGTGCTATGCACGCTGCTGGTGAACAGAAGTCATTAATAGTCTTTACTTAGGTGTGTAAACTACAATAATAACTGGTGTGGCAAGATTTACTCATGGGTGCTACAGTGGTGTGGATGTTATGGAGTAACCAACTGCTTTCTGCTTGGATCCAAGGCCTACTCCACAGTAGCAAATATATGACAAATACTATGAATCTTGCCAGGAACCAATGGCTGGGGAGCTCACAGGTCCCAGGAATAAACCTACTGGTATTATTCAGCTGGGGTACATAGCATCAAACTGCTATCTAAATTCCTGTCTCTCTACCAATAGATTAGTGCAGCTCTCAGACCTCATCAGAGGATTGTGCAGTGGATGATGGTTAGTGCAGAGACTCACAACAGAATTCGTCATTTTATAGATCTGAAGAATCAATACTTTTATGATGCCATTTATGACCAAATTGATCTATACATTCAGTGCAACTTTTCAGATGTCATTAAAATAATTTGAAAAATAGAAATTGAAAAACTTACCCCAAATGTAATAGAATACTTAACAAAATGAAGAACAGAATTGGATAATTGACTCTTCCTAGTGTGAGGATGTCAAAAACCACAGTAATTAAGTTGGAATTGACATAGAGATAGACAAACAGTGAGCAAGAGTGGAGAGTTCAGAAACTGACATACACCTGACAACTGGCTTGCAGCAAGAGTGGGAAGAAAGTTCAGCAGCCCGTTCAATAGCCTGGAACAACTAGACACACTTTTGTAAAGATAAGAACCAAATGAAAGGCACAATATGTCTGAAATATAAGAACAGTAAAACACCTAGAAGAAAATTTTTATAAGCTGTGGCCAATCAATGAATTCTGCAATCCACACTGAAAACAAAATCCATAAAAGAAAAAAGTGACAAATGAGATTTATTAAAATTGATGTGCATTTATGGCTGGGAATATGGCTCATTGGGTAAGAAGCTCAAAGGACTGAGTTTGAATCCCCACACCCATGTTTTTGTTTTTGTTTGTTTGTTTTTTTTTAAATATCTGGGCATGCTAGCAATTGCCTATAACTCCAGTACTAGTGGACAGAGATGGGTAGATAAAAAAAAGATCCCTAGCCATCTAAGCTAGACAAAACAGTGAGCTTCCAGCTCAGTGAGATAGCCTATCTCAAGGCAAAAAAGCAGAGAGCAATAAAGAAAAGACAAAAAAAAATAAAAAAATAAAATAAAATAAAAATAAAGAAAAGACATCCAACATACTGCTCTGGTCTCCCCATGATTGCACATGGGCACACACAACAGCACGCTCACATACATACATTACATACTGCAACACAGCACACACACACACACACACACACACACACACACACACACACACATACACACACAAAGATGCATTTAAATAACTGTATTTTCAAAATACCTTTAAAGGAGAGTAAAAAGCTCAGCTAGGAACTACAGAAAAATATTAAAATCTCCTATCTGTTATGCTGGCTAGTTTTATGTCAACTTGATGCAAGCCAGGGTTGTTTAGGAAGACAGAACTTCAACAGAGAAAATAGCCCTACCATATTGCCCTATGGGTAAGTCTGTGGTGTGTTTTCTTGATTGATGATTGATATGAAAGAGCCCCATCCACTGTTTTCACCCCTGGGCTGGTGGTCCTGGAAGCTATAATAGTCTGATAAAGCTGTGAGGAACAAGCCAGTAATCAGTATTCCTCCATGGCCTCTGCATGAGCTCCTTCCTCAGATGTCTGCACTGCTTGAGTTCTGCTCTCATTTTTCTCCATGTTGTACTGTTACCTGGAAGTGTAAAAAAATAAACCCTTTCCTCCCCAAGTTGCTTTTCATCATAATGGTTTTCTGGGTTTTTCTGTTTGTTTGGTTGGTTGGGTGGTTGGTTGGTTGGTTGGTTGGTTGGTTGGTTGGTTGGTTGGATGGATGCTTGGTTGGTTGGTTTTTCAAGACAGGATTTCTCTGTTTAACAGTCCTGGCTGTCCTGCAACTCACTTTGTAGACCAGGCTGGCTCCCACTCACAGAGATCTGCCTACCTCGTCTTCCCAAGTGCTGGGATTAAAGGTGTACCCCACCACTGGCTAGTCATGGTGTTTTATCACAGCGATAGATACCCTAATTGATACATCTATTATGTATTGAATAAACAGTTCAGTGAAAAAAAGGGATGTGTATATGGCCAGTAAGCAAATGAGAATGTGCTTTGTATCATTAGTAATCATGGAAATAGAAAGTGAAGTCACTAAGACACACACACACACACACACACACACACACACACACACACACACACACAACAGTGGTTCTGGCAAAAATCACCGACAATGCCAAGTGTTTGAACCTGGAGATCATTGGGTGTGTACAGCTGTTTTGCAAACAATAATCTAATTTCTCTACAACTTAAAGGTTTCATAAAACTATGCAAACTTTCTAACCTACAAGAGAAATTAAAACATATGCCCAAACAATGACAGGATTGAGAATATTATAGCTTTATTCACAGTAGCCAAAGATTAGAAGCTCAGAGGTTAGATCAAAATCTCATCAGCTGATGTGAGCTGTCCACCTTCAGAAGTATACTAAAATCATTGAATTGTAGAGCAGAAGAGGTTTTGAAATCCATGAAAAATGTTTAAAAAAGAAAATAATTCAGACTTAGGAAATAATCTGTGGCATGGTATGTCACTCTTCTAAACAAGATAGTTAGTTAGTTAGTTAGTTAGTTAGTTAGTTAGTTAGCTAGCTAGTTAGTTAGTTGTGTGTATGAAAGTTTTGTTCACCTGTTTGTCAGATCCTCTAGACTTGGAGTTACAGACAGTTGTGAGCCACCATGTATGTTCTGGAAATCAAACCTGGTTCTTTAGAAGAACAGCTTGTCCTGTTAATGCTGAGCCATCTCTGCAGCCCTGTAATCAAGATATTTTTAAATGCCAAATGCCAATTAGCCCTCATTTGTTATGTCTCTGCTATAAGGAATGCCTGCTTTCACTCATGTCTATCCACACCCTGTCTTCACAAATTGTCTCCAAAGCCATTCCAGAACTTTCTGTCTAGATGGTCATACTTTAGCTTCCCTCTATATTTAATTTACAGATTTCTTCTGCCTTTATCTACTGTGTGTCTTTGGGTCTTTTCACTCTCCTTCGGTCTGCTCCTCCTGAGGGCATCACTAGAGCAGGCAATCAGACTCACTCACTTTTGTGTTCACAGTGTCTTCAAGTACCATAGCTGCCACGTAGGTGCTAACACTTACAACATTATGTAAGTTATTTCTTATCGCAAAAGTCCATACAACCAGCAGGTTCCTCCAAAACAACTCTGCCTGATGTCCTGTGGCAAAAAGTAATGAAACACCTTACACTGTCCTTCACTCTCTCATGAAGGCTGGTGCTAACAGGCAGAATCATTTCCTTTTGGCAAGTCTAAATCTGTGGTCAACATCTCATTTGATGTACCTCCTTTCAGAGGTTTCGGAACACTATTTTATTATCAGTTCAGTTCAATCTTACACTACCTCCATAGCATCCACAAACAATCCCCTTCATGTTCACTTACAATGTATCCACTCTTGGGGCTTTAGTCTGTTTGCATGTAGATACATCGAAGAGTGACAGTCACACTGCCCACAGTGGACTCTGGTCTCTTTGAGAGGAAAAAGCTGTCCCCAGAGGTAACCACAAGGGCAGTGGATGGGGCTTTTGCTGTGGGTTCCCTTGCTGTCCCTAGACTGTGGGAACTTAGATAATTAGTTATACTCTAAGCCTGTTTCTTCATTCTTGATATGATAAGAATCCAGGATATTAATTTGGATCCCCAATCCCTTATCAGCAATTTCAAATTCCAGAAATCTCTCAAAAACAGAATCTTTTTAAATAACTCATTTGATGTCAAAACCTGACCTGCTCTGAACTTGGATGTCTGCAAGGCCCTTGCTTGAACTGATGTACACTTCTTAGAGTCTTTATCTAATTCCTTTAATGAGAAAAATGCATATTTTGGGATTTAAAAAAACCACAGATGTATTTGACTGCAGGAAGCTGTGGGGTATTTTCTAATTTATGATACAGACTTTACTGGTTTTCTGAAATCTAAACCACACAAAACTTGGGGGAAGCAATTGTGAAACTGATCCTACTTGTTAGGTTTCTTAGAAAGGGAATTAAGTGAAATAGTAAACATATAATGCATTACTTTCTTCTTTTTCCTCATATTCATCATTATAAAATGCCAGAAAAGTAGCACTCAAAATGTACAATATTGTCTTTTACAGCTTGTTCTGTGCAAAGTCTGCAAATTTTTCCATCTTTGTCCTTCTGCTTCCTCTTGAGAGCCCCCCTGAGCTCAGGGTGCCCTCTTGGCTCTCAGCCCTAACACCGTACCACTTACCCTTTGTTTATAACTGAATCTAAAAATTATGGACTTTTTTTTTAATATCACAAAAGGAAGACTAATTATTAATGAAAGAAGCAGTTTATTTTGCCTGTCATGGTCACTTCCCTCGCACATGACCTTGGGTTGGTCACATCACCTCGCAAAGCCCCAGTTACCTCATCCTCAAAATTGAGATAATGTCTGACAGCTGACAAAGGCAGATGGCTGGGTGAGGTCATCTCTTGAGGTCACTTCCAGCTTTATAATCTGTACGTTTCTGAGTCTTCAAAGGTCTGAGGACATTCTCAAAGTCTGGATCACAGTGCTTGGGCCGTGACCTGCTCTGCTCTGCACAAGAGGCCCACTTTGGTTGAGTACAGAGAAGTTCACCTCCCTGAGAACTGAAAGGGTCTGGGGCAGAGCGGGGAAGAGGCAGGAAGTCCAGAATGTGTTCACATGAATTGAAACATGAACCAACTATATGTCATTGAACTATAAAATATATATGTATTAAAGATTAAGAGCCCAAGCCAAGCTCCCACATGAGTCAGAACAAAAAGGATGGCCCTGGGTTTCCCAACATGAAAGATAATGCAGAGGATTTCTTGGGCACTATTTTTGTAGTGAATTTTGCTTTGTGAAGGGGGTGGTCCCTTTGAGATGAGAAACCGATTACAAACAGGAATTGTGAGTGAATGTGTCCCAGATGTCTGCTAGCCTGGGTTCCCAGACAGGCAAAAGGTGGCCAAGACTAGGTGTTCCCTGAGATTGCTGTGAAAATTACAAGCTGCTCTGCCTGGAGAGAACTGTGTCAAATGTCTGCCATGTGACTATCCTCAGTAGAGACCAGCTATTTAGTCGAGACACAACTCTGAAGAGTTTTAGAAGGAAGCAAGGTGTGGCTGAGAGAAGAGGGTTCACACCCCCCTCCCCTTTTTTCTCTTTTAGACAAGTGAAGAGAAACAGCTTCTGTGCTCTTAATGATGAGGTCATGGTTGGAAGCTGAAAGAAATGTTTGGAGTGATTTTCCCCCAGTACATGGAGTGGCTTGGCAGAATATTCGGCTGATAGGAAGGGCACAGAAGTTGTTCAAAGAAGTCCCACTACAGTATAGTCTTTGCATAAGCTTCTACTTTAGTTATAATTTTCTACATAATTTTATTTTCTGAACCTTGTAATTTTTTTTGAGTAAAGGAGCATGATTAAACAAAAAAGAATGTAAGAACTTGCACTAGAAACTCCCACTTCAAACTCAGGCTGTAGACTCGGTGTCCCTTGGAGACATTTCACCTATGTCCACACTCTTCTCTGTAACAACCTATGTCCACACTTACCTCTGTAACAGTGTTTAAACTGTGGGTGGTCAGAAATACCCAAATGCCCACTTGTAGAAAAAAGCAAGATTTGTTTCACCTGATACAGTACTCCTATGTCATATAACCAACTTAATGCTGAGTTGCAAGTTTGCCATGAAATATATGACCCACATTGCATTAATTATGTAGGTTGCTCTGGCAGGTATGTCAAACCCATACTTACCAGGCTGCATGAGGCCAAGGACAGCTGTGATGAGCCCCACATCAAATCATAAACTTATTTAAAATACTATGAAATTTTTTCTATATGTGATTTTTTTTTGAAACCTGAGTGTGCGGTTTGTGTCACAGTGTCAAAAGGCAAGACATGCCTAGAGGAGAAAACCATGATAGGCCTGGGAGGAAACCATAGGAGAAATATTTATCCAAGAATTTACATTTCCTTAATAGTTACACTTCAAGCATATATATATATATATACATGTCCATTTCAGATGATAAGAATATAAGTGCTTGTGCATTCTCCATACTGTTTGATATTCCATTTCCTCAAACTAAACTAAAGTAAAATAAAATAGAAGTCATAGGCACCATGCTTCTGGCTTCTGGAACTGTGCTCAGACAAGAGGCTTCATGTAAGGAAATGGGGTATTGGCTTCACCCAACTCAGTAACTAGATTCCAAATGAATGAGGACACATGAAAACTTTTCTTATGCTATAAGGTGATATAGTAGTCTCATTATTAATGCTATTTTTATGGCCATCATCATTTCTGCACTAATGAGTGCTAAGTAGACCAACAGTCTGAAAACGTTGCTCTGTGGAATTCAAGGGACCTTCATGGGCTCTAAGGCCTATGTGAAGCCTCTGGGGCACTCTTTGGGAAAACTAAAAGATAGGAATGATTTCCAAGCTCAGAGTCCTTTTCTGTATGAAAGGCTACAGACTGTATCTGTTTCACGTTGGTCTTTCCAATAGGGTTTATTTTAAAGGAAAGGAGTCTGTCTTTCCATAATTTCCCTTTCAGTCATCACATAAAAATGTGAGAAATCCATTTGACTGTTTCTAAAACCAAGTAAAGTTGAATGCTGGTTTTGCTTCTGTGTCCCACCTTCCTGGTGAGAAAGCCAGCAGCTGACATCCCTGACTGTCCTTTTGTGATCTGTAGTCTTCTGCTCATATCATACGACTCTCGAAGGGAACTCTGCAGCCTGGAACACTGCTGAAGAGCCCTCCAGCCTATAGAGCCCTGTCATTGCTGATGTGCTTTTCCTTTGAGTAGATTTGAGCTCTGCAGTGGTTTCGTGGGTTGGGAGCCACTTGACACAGGATGCTTGTGTCTAGCTATCACAAGGGACGACATAGAAGGAACTCATAAGAAATTAGACACCAGTCCAGGACACCTGCTAGATGCTGAACATAGGTACCTGATTCTCAAGGGTCCCATTCTAGTGCCGGAGAGTCACTCCCTCTGGATTGACTGCATCTGTCCTTAAAGGAGCACAGAAACTGGCCACACCCACACATGCTTTAATAGTTTAATAAATAATAGCTAAATAAATTATCTTTCTGTAGATCTCTCAGCACAGACATTAAAAATACTGACCAAAGAAATCTCCTTGGTTCTTTCTTAAGCTCTTTTTGTTAAACATCAAACCTTCAGTGTCCTGTGTGGTCTCATCCTAATCTTATGCCCCTGTCTGATCCCCGTTGTGTTATTGCTTAGAGAAACGAGAAACACAAGCATTTATGTGTCCCTCATGCTGACTCTATGTGCCTTGACCCTAAGCAGGTGGTCCCACTGAGCCATGACTCACCTGGATCAGGCCTTTGATGTCACCTTCAAGTGAAGGGATACACACAATGAGGGGGTACACCAGTGACATTTGAAAAAGTAGTTCAGGCTTCAATGTAAATTGTAACCTGTTACCAGCTCATGCTGCTTAGACTGAGCCACACGGTACTCTGCTTGCAGCAAATCCTATAATTACCTTGTGAACAGAACAATTATACAGATTTGGGGTATGTTGCCTGTGTTTTGTTTTGTTTAAATGTAAATATTTAACAATGCCATGCTTGGTGAAACTCCCTTTGGGCTTTTCACCGTTTTGACTGTATCTTCGACTGGAGGAGCGAAGGCGATGCTGCTCGACTTTTTGGTCACCCAGTCTGCACCAGATGAACCTGGAGCTCCTGTTCTAACTTTGCTTCTGCTCTCAGCTCTGCTGGTCAGCCTGCAGGCCCGGCTTCATCTGGTCCCTCCACTCCAAAGTCACAACTGCTGCAGTGCCCAAGACAGCGACCCTTGATGAAAGACAGAATAGGTGCTTTACAGCATTTCCCAGAATGTGCTGTCCCAAGTGATTAAGTTGTAGCCAAAACATACAGCATGGCCCAAACTAATGACGCAGCCAATTGGAAGAGGCAGGGAAGTTGTGATAGCATGGTCCAACCCTGTGAGAAAGGGTCTACCCAATCTAAAGAGAGTCATCAAGGTGCAAACAGTTTTATGCTCGGCCAAATATTCATTGTCGAGTTAGAAAGTGTTGGACTCTTAGAAGCAGATCCATCGCTCACATAAATGTTAGCGTGTGTGAAAGTCTGGAATGGCACAGAACAGCAAACTTGATCTGAGGCCCCTCCCTCGCGCTCCTGCCCGCTCGCCTGCAAGCTTTGGCTCCATCTGATCTTGCACACTCGCTCTGACTGTTTCAAATTGACAAGGGTCATGAGAGCATTTCTGGTGGGAAATCTCGCTTCACCCTACTGACTGGAAGTACATTTGAGGCCACGGCTAAGCTCAGCATAGCTGTGTTCACTCTAACTGGGTGGGAAAGTCCTGGGGGCCACTTTAGAAGAAAGCATTTGAAAACAAGACAAAGAATATTTTCAGAGGCAAATGTTCCTGGAATATATTCAAGTGGCCACCACAGCCATTGGTCTCAAGAGTGCCAATTGCAGATTCTCTGCTCACTGATTAGAGAATTCTTGAGTTCCGAGCAGTACATTAAGTCAAAGGGCAGGACTCAGAATTCCACAGTGAATTTGATTAACCATTTACAATTACGGAGTGACTTCAAAACAGCCCAGAGTCATTGCCAGTCTAGCGTGGACCTAAGAGAGCTGAGCATCAGATGCTTGAAACTATTTTGTGGCTGAGAAGGATTCTTGAAAAATCGTCGAAGTCCAGTTTGTCTTAGTCGCTGTGGTTTAGGCATCCTGAGACTTCCATGAGCCTCACTGGTAATGATCGTAGCAACCACAAATACTGAAGTTTTGTAACAGCATTGTTTGGTAAGGAATAGGAAATTGTAATGATGGTTAAATTATGAAGTATCAAGTCTCATAATTGGGTGTCAGATGTTAAACAAATGTGTGCACCTGTATGTGTATGTGTGTATGTTAGTGTGTGTGCGTGTGTTCAACATATCCATTCCCTGATCTTTACCTGAAACTAACAAAGCAAAACAATGTTTTGTTCTGGCAAAGAGCCCTTGATAAACAAACCCCATCTTTCCTTGTTGGATTGGGTCGCCTTTCTGATGCTTAGCTAAATAACAGAAGCAGAATTAATCAGAAGCCAAATCACACACTGTTGTCAGTCAGGCCAGCATTACTGTTGGCTCTGTAAGGGGGTGAAATTGTCATGAAGTGTTGTCTATTTCTGAATACAAGGCACATTGGATTAGTTCAGCCGTGGCAGCACTCGGTGCCACCTCTGGGGAGTTACTACACAATTATTTTTAGAGTGACTGTTTCCTTATAACCAAAAGTGTCTTCAATAAGACTTACAGATAATTTTTTATTCTATAAGCTATTTTTAAAAATAATAATGTGTGCACTACTGTATTATTTTTAAAATTTGTGACATAATACACATACAGAAAAGCACCTACTGCTTTTTCGTCTGTTTTGCTGGCTAGGTGAGATCAGCTTTCAGGAACAGGCCTGTGTCTAATGTAGCCCTAAGAACCCAACTTCACACCACACACACACACACACACACACACACACACACACACACACACAAGAGAGAGAGAGAGAGAGAGAGAGAGAGAGAGAGAGAGAGAGAGAGAGAGAGATTAGAGATTACACAGGCTTTCTAACATTAAAAAAAAATACAAACAAAAAAAAGTGCTGTGGCTTTTCTAGGAAATCTGAACACACAAAAACAGTAGTGACACTAATTTTAAAAACACAATATTGATCCAAGTAAATCAAATCATGGTTTAGTTCATGTCTTCTGAACCTTTACCAGACACTGCTCAGTTTTATGAGAGAAGCCATATCCCATATGGCAGACTCTGTCCTTATGGAATTACATCCTAAAAACAAACCAGCCTTGCTTGACTCCAAAAAACATAACATCGTATGCTTTTTAAAATCCCCCAAAGCATCAAGTAAGCAGTATTCCACTTGCTCAACAGCTTGGGAGGCATCAATTGTGAGTGATCAAAGGATTTCTAAGCTCAGGGTATAGGGTACAAAAACCCAGAAAGAAGCAACCAGGGCAAAACAGCAAGGACTGGAAAATAGCCCCTGAAGAGGTTTTAATATAAAAAACATGTCAACAGGGGAATCTGAACAAATACTTAATAGAAAATGAAATAATAGCCATTAAAATGAAAATAAACCTTTTTTTGAAGACATTTCACCACATATTTATTATATAATTTGAAAACAAGCTAAGACAGCAAAAGGAAGCTTTATCAGGCAGACAAAAGTTACTCAAGAAATGCAGCATTACTCCGGAGCTCCAGAAGATGGGAATTACTTAACGTGACAGTCTTTGTTGAACCAAATACTAGCTGTTTCTATAAACGACCCTCACACTGCTCAGTTAAGCTCTGTTGTCTCTCCCTTCAGGATCGTACCCACTCACTCTGTCTTGTTCACTGTTTCTGCTGCCACCCATCTGAGGGTCACTGAGGTGCCTGTGGTGTGTCGTTGCTACTCTTTCTGTCCCTCACAGCTAGCACAGTCCTGACACTTGTTAAACTGTGACGTGGAAACATCTCTGCTGGTCGTCAGCTGCTCCCTAGGTAACCATCAACTATGGCTATAGTCAGACTTCAAGTTTCTTCAGGAATAGTCTCTCCCTGACAAACTGTTGGGATTGTGGTGTTGTTTGTTTGTTTTGCAGTCCCCCAGCTATAACTCTCAGCCTCAAAGTTTCGCGTGTGAGTGACTTCCAGGTCACTCTATGCCCCCTCCTCTCCTCGTGCTTCTGATTTCCCTGCTCCCATCACCATAGCTACTGCCAGCTGCTCTCACTGCGCTGACCCAGCGCAGGCCCCTGAAGTCTCACCTGATAAAGCCTGGCTGTACTGGGTTCTCCTTTTCGCTCAGTTTTAATTTTTCACGGTGTGTACTGTTGTCCTTTCGTGGCTCTCGGAGTTCTAGACGCCTAGGACTTGAGTTCTGGGTGCTTGCAAACTGGTTTTGGGTTCTGTGTCTTTAATGATTTATTTTGTGCCCCCAGAAAGTTGTTATATATAAACATGAGAAGAGTAGTAGTACCTATGTAGCTGGTTGGCTGGGAACGAGCAAGCTCTGTGTAGCTATTGGCACATAGCAGGTTGAACCTGTGACTCTTGTGGAAAGATTGAGACTGCACGTTGAGACTCCCCATTCGCTTAGGACCTGGTTCTTCCAGAAATGAAAAGGACCCTCAGCTGACAGCTCCAGTGCATCCATCCCATTGATATCAGGTCATCAATCATTTCTCTCATGTGACTGAAAACAATTTGGAACCCTGAAACAAAATCCCAGTTACATATCAATTGAAATTATTTATCGTAACTTTTCTCCCACCCAGATGGGCGCTATGTTCTTTCCCATCTCAAAATCATGACAACTTTAAATGAACTGGCTGTTGACTAGACCTCAGTTCTTTTGGACAAAGAGGTACCCTATTCAGGTCAGTCCCAGCTTCTTTACATGACCACTAAGAGATGCTACTAAAGAGTAGTATTGATTTTGGTTGAAGTTGTAAAGTCATAAGACTGCTCAGTTTTTTTTTTTTCAAAATCTGACATGAAGAATAAGATGCTGCAATATTTACAGAATGAGAGGACTTTGGACTGGTGTTTGCAAGGCTATAGTTACCTAGGGAGTGAAACCAGGCCTGGTGTTCCGATCACTGAGCTGCTGGAAACAATTGTCATTTCACTCATTGAAACAAATTAATCACATCAATTATGTAGTAATCTGTCCACTCTGGAGGCTTTGGAGGATGCTGAAAGAGGATCAGGGTGTGCATGGATTCCTTTCACCGTGTAGTCTGTCTAAAACAAAGAATAATACAAAGCTGCTGGGCAGGGCGAAGGTGGAAGCCAGGTCAACACGATATCCAATGCTATCTTAGTGAATTTAACAATGAAGCTCTAAGTAGGGGGGTTGCTGGGGACCAGAGGCAGAAGATAGCAAAGCGGGCAGCCTAAGTGGAGGCAGTCTAGGAAAAGCAGTACTCTATCGGGATGGACTTTGGGGTAGCATCCAGAACTTCTTGTAAAGAAATCAGTGAAGCATCGTAGTATCTCACCTGTATGGATGTAGAAGCTGGAGGAGGGACACACAGCTATCAGAGTTGACCACAGAGAGCATACTAGGCACTCCCGGTTCTTCCCAGCCTGGTTCAATAAGGAGCTGTGATAGAGAGGATTCTATGTATATTTGTGTGAAATATTTACATGACATTTCCCCCTGTGACCAAATGCTTCATGGTGGTAGTCCTTAAATGATAAGCTCCTGATAGCTTTATCATGTAACCATAATGGATCTACGAAACTTTCTTTTCAGGAATGTTTCCTTGCGCATACTGATTGTCTTACCAAAATCCACTCTGATAATGTATACAATCTGGAATTTACCTCTTACAAATACAGATATCAGCCTTAAGTTGAAAAGGAAAAATGGACATCTGGCCTCAGCACATCTGCTGTCACATTCCTGAGCTGAGGCTAATGCAGGACCAGGTGCCTGCCTGGCCCCAGGAGTCACTTCAGAGCCTTGGCGATCATGTCTATGACCAGGGAGTGAAGGAAGTAGGATGATTAGCCCCATTAGTTCCTCACCAGTGACAAATTCACCCCCAAACTTGGCTCTTTGATATCCAGCCCATGCCAGGCAAGCACTGCCCTCTTCAGAGCCTAGCCCAGGAGAAGCAGCTCATCAGCTCAGAGTCACCAGGGTCCCTGGCAAGCAGTCAGTCACTGCTGTGTTTATTCTGCTGGTGAATCTAGGATTGAGTTGGGAGATTATTAAGGCCTCGTACACCCCTGTAATTCTACGATTGCTTTGATTCCAATACTCCTTGGACCTGGACTAGGCACTATGGAATACTTTCAGGCAGAGTTTTCTCTGGCTTGGCTAATCCTCTTTAACACTTCACATCCAGACCATGTCACCTAAGCCTTTTCCCCATCCCATATCAATCCAGAACAAAATAAGCCCTGTGGGGTTCTCAGGCCTGAACAGTTAGCTGTTCCCTTTTGTTCCAGAGTTCTCACTACCTGTGTGTTTTCTATGCATGTGGGTTGCTGTACTTACACAAATATATCTTGGTATTTGTGCACACACAGAGGCTTGCTCTCACCTACAGAAGAAACCTGCTGTCAGCAAAAGTATTAATTGTGTTTCTGTTTATGCTTCTATTCCCCAAGCTAGGGTTTTTGTTTGAGTAAGAATCTGTGCCTTAATTATAAATATTAGTAAGCAAAAAAAATTTGCATTTTACAAATGTATGTTCTGTGTCACAATTTTTATAGCAGAAAACTCAGGCTCATAAAATACAATATTTGCTTGCATAATGTTCCTTCCTTTTCCCCTAGTCTGGCTTTAGCAGTAAGGGTGAAAAAAGTTATGCAAGCTTATGGGTTCATCCTAGCAATCATCATTAATCTTTGCTTTCCTTGTTCCCGTTTACTAAAAGACCAAGTTGACGTTGACGAGTGTCTGGACTTTCTCACCATTTTCTACAGCCACGCTTCACAGTTCTAAAAAGTCTCTTTCAGAAAAAGATGGCAGGAGTCACAGGGCTTCAAAAGTGTTTTCAAGAGAAAAGGAGGAAACAACTTGCAAGGGGCGGAAGGCTGGTATTTTCTGGGGGGCAGGGGTAGGATATGTTGAAGCTAAGACATCAGCATCTTTAATTCAAGGGTTGGTTCAGAATTATTTCACTCCATCCCGGGATTGAAGGTTTCCTGGGGAAAAAGTCTTAGGCCTCACAGTCCGGGGAGGAAGGGGATGAACATGGAGGAGTGTATAGGAACTGGACAGCGACTGAGGAGTGATGGCTAAAATTAGCTTTTCTTCCCCTCCCTTGCCACAAGCAGACAGCCTGCAGCTCCAGCTGGCTCTGCTTGAAGTCGGAAGTTAACCTTTTCTCTGCCTCAGCAAGGACAAGCATGTTCTACTCTTGCCTAGTCAGAATATTTTTGTTAAATGTGAAAGGGAAGAAATCTACAAAAAATTGTCCCATTGATTTTGTTTTTCAGCATGAGTGTAGAGAAGAAAATGCAAGAGCCAAAAATATAAATGTGGTATCTGGTGTTTAATACATCAATTAATAGCTACATTTGTGGAGACTTTTATACACAGTAGTGGTGCCACCAGCAGTTTGCACCTGTGATATTATTTCCTCCTCCAAATAGCCCTCGGAGAGAGGCTTTACTGGTATTCCTGACTTACAGATGAAGAAAATGGGCCACAGAACACTACCCTGATTTCCTAACTAATGAATAGTGAGACACAAAGGTCCTCTGGCTTCGGATCCTGAGACACTGGCCATCTCACCCAGCTATCCCAATTAAGGGACTGAGTCTGACATCAACTAGACTTTCTAAATAGTGGATATGGACAAGTCAAACTGTGCTGCCTGTGTACAAACTTGGGGGATAACTAATTAAAAGGTTGACCTTTGTGCTCACCATGAGTTACATAACTATTTAACCACTGATTCACCCCCTATTGCCTTCCCTTCAGGTATGTGTCTATGTGTCTCTGAGTGCATGCATATATCTGCTATAATTTGTAGCATGTAGGAAAGTTGAATGCCAATGGCATGTGTGTCACAGAAAGCTCATAGGGAATAGTCAACAGATAATTACACTTCAATGTCTTTACAATACTTCTGTTTTCATACGTGGGGGTGGTGGGGGTAAGGCTACTTCTCAAAGTGCAGTCTGGAAAAAATAACAGACTCCCCAGTCACAAACAAAAACATGTTATACTGTCTAGGAACTCATGCTTTTCTTTCAAAAATAATGTATCTCTTAGGCTTTGGGGAAATCCCTCTGGAAAGAATGTTTTATGATACTGAGGAAGACATGGTCACCAGGGTATGATATGAGTACACTCATTCAGACACAGAGAACAAGACTTCACATGGACAAGTTTGGGCTAGGGTGGGGGATCCATAAATACTCATTCTTGAGTAGCACCAGCCTTTGAGAATAGTTGATGTAGTCAAATAAGGAAATGCGGGGTGATGAGAAAAAATGGCCTCTGTTGCATATCCACGGTGTAGAAGACAGGCCCTGTGCTGTGTTCATAAAAACCATAGGCATCTTGTCACTTGTGTTCAGTAAAATTTTCATTTTGCTTGGGAAGTGGCATGTGACTACACCACATGGTAATTGCATGTTCCTGAAGATGAGTTGGTAATTTGCACTTAATAAGACCAAAAATAATTACCCTGTACTCCAATCTAGAAAACATAAATAGTCGTAAATCTATGGTACTCACCATGTAATTACTTTGCCACTCCATTCAACTCTCCATAAGACAAGCAGTTACTGAGGACGTAAAGACTCCTAACAAAATATTCTCTATCGCACTCATAAGCTGGAGCAGCTCAACGACAACATTTGTAGTCTCAGACACTTTCTTAGGATGAAATTTTAAATCCGAGGAATTTTAACGGGAAAAGTGATCCTTAGCTCTTTGGGGGCTTTCAGATTTGACCTTTTACTTAGCACTGCTAGGAAATTTCCCCCAAACTTAAACAGTTTTCAAACCCTTTAGGAATGTGGCATAATCCACCTGTCCGGGATGACCTTTCGAAGCCATTTCTAATTCTGTTATCTGACTTCGTAGAGTGATTACATTTTAGGTCTGAGACATAATTATGTGGAGAGGAGGGACAGGAGCTAGATGCCCACACAGACCAGCCTGCTCCCATTCTTAAAATGCTGGCCTCTGTGGGGTTCTGGGGTTCCTAGGTCCTGCCCATATCTGTAGCTTATATTTCCCAAGACAAGCAAAGGGAGGGACCTGGGTGGGTATAAAATCTTCTTTAGTCTTGTCCTGCCATTTACTCTGTACAATTTCATGCAACACAGTGATGTTTAGGAATACATATGTCTGAAGTTAAGAGAGGGAGAAATACATATGTACATTCTAGAAAAACACACACACATATGTATATACATATATGTGTATGTATACATATACATTATATATATATATGTGTAATTTTGGGTAATGATAAATATTTTGAAAAGTTAAATCATGGAATGTGGTTGAGAATGCCTACATGAAATAGAACATTTCTCCTTTGTGTTGAGTGGCCACTGAAATGTCTCTGAGAAAGTCCATATGAACCAAACTGACTCTGGAGTGGAACATGTAGGAATCTTTAACAGAGCATCCTAAAGGAGAGGGAGGGTCAAAGTGGAAGTAAGTTTGGTGTGAACAGAGAATAGAGAAGTGGGCACAGTAGCTAGACACCAGTAACGGATGTACATGGAGACAGAAAGAGACAATGAAAATAACTGGAATTTTGTGTTAAGTGTGAACAGAAGCTGTCAGAAGAATTTTTTTCAGTACTGGTCACGTCTTGAGGAGTTCACCTTTCTTATGTGGAAATTCAGCTGGTCTCTATATATGGGAGTGTGTATTGAAGGCAACAGTCCTGGAGGAACCTTTCATCTAACTCTGGGGAAGAGGGTGTTGTTGGGAATATTGTTCCCTTGATTGGCACCAAGCAAATGTTAGATCCCTCCATTGCTTCCTCAAGCGTGATGGTGGTGGGCCCGTCTGGTTTACCTGGCCTCTGTCTAGTGTACTGCTGCACCCCACAGGCAAAAGCAAAGGAGAGCGGACCAAGTGCCGAGTAAGCCATCAAAGATACTGGCAAGTTTATAAGCAGCCAGTCATGCTTAGAGCAACTGCCGGCCCCCGAGTAGGGCTCTGTAGAAGTCTAATGATGGAGTCAATGAATGTCGACATTCCTCTGCGCTCCCATGCTAACTGACATGAGACACAAGGCAGGAGAGATTTTTTGACAGTGGATTACAAGACCTAGCAAAGAACCACTGAAAACTGTAGTGGGATTTCTCCTTTTAGATAGACTGACACTTGTTTTTTATCAAAGCCAGTCAGAAGACGAAAGAATAAATTTAAACTGACAATGGGCTAAATGCCACTGGGTAAATGCCTGGCAACAAACAGCCTGTTTGGAGTCCCGCTCTCCACTAAGCAGAAGAGGCAGCCGCCGCGCCTCTCGGGTGATGTGGAGAGTGCTCAGTGCTGTGTGGCTCTAGAGCAGGTAGCTGCTATGTGTCCTGCCCTGCAGCCATGGTTCCCTTACTGCCTATTCCTCAGTGCTGGATCCTGAAGCCTTCAGCTGAACTTCTTTTCAGTAGCTTCTTTGAAGTCTGGGAAGAAGGGGGGGCGGGGCTCCTGGAATAGTGTTGAGTAATGATGAAGTTGAGACCAAGGTGAAAGTGTTTCTTTCCAGTTCTCCCACCACCCCTCACCCACTCCCATCCCCCAGCTCTCCCACCACCCCTCACCCACTCCCATCCCCCAGCTCTCCCACCCATCCCTTCACCATCAGCACAAAAGCAAACTTGTATGTCCTTCCTCAACTACATACTGGTTCTCTATCATCCCTCCCCATGCCTATGTGGATACCTTTCTGCCTTTAAAAATTCTCTGTCATTTGTCAGAAAATATTGCCTGACCCTCGAGGCTTATGTGGATTTAAAAGATTGGGAAAATGCTATTCATCCCATGAAATCAGCACATGTTTACTGAATAACTAATTGAAGCTGTGTGCTGTTCAAAGTACTAGGAGTCATCCATGATCAAGACAGACATGTTCCACTCTTCTGCACACCCTCCAGGATATACATCCCAGGCGTACCTGGGAGTGTCAATAAGATACGCTTGAAATGAATGCCCGTCGAGAAAATGAACTCCAGACTTCTAAAGACAATTTCTAGCATAGATCCCAGAATCTTTCATTTTTCTAGGGTTTCCAGGTGACCTTTATAAAAAGCTAAAATTTAATGCTAGATATATATATATATATATATGGTAGCACACAATTGTAATCCCAGCACTCAGGAAGCTAAGGCAGCATAGGAGGTAAGAGTCACTTAGCTTAAATTACATAGGGAAACTATGTCTCAACCAAACAAAACAAACAACTAAGAGTGTTGCTGTTCCAGGGAATGAGGAGATATAGCTCATGGAAAGAGCTAGAAACTGCCCTTGCCCTGTTGCTGAGGCCTTGAAGGGTGTTCTTGGGAAATCTGCCTTGTGGGTAGACAGGGCTGGGGGCTGTCTAGTTCTGGGGTTGGAGCAACAAATTTTGCCACAGTTGTTCAGAGGCAGAGTCCTCTTGAAATAACTTGCTCCTAGTCATGCTTTGGCAAGGTTGACCTTCATTTCTACCTCAGTGGAAAAGGTGACAATCAAGAAGAGTTCCCAACAGAAGAGAGTGTGAGCACCCCAGGGCACATGGCTTCGATGGCGTCCTGGTCATCAGGGTAACAGAAGCTAGGCAGCTCTACCAGCATTAGTGCCCAGGGTATCCAGTAGAAAACGGAAGAGAAAAAATAGAGAAGCAGGACAGCAAGGAGGAGGGCTTCTCCTTACAGCCTTGCCTGCAGCCTGATCTGCTGTTCTGTACGTTGTCTCCCACATCGGGACATTCCCTCCTGCAGGGAAGCTCCTTAAGCAGGAAGGTGGACAACTCAGAGCTTCAGGAAGTCCCTGAAACTGACCACATTCACTAGATCCCTCCCCACCAGAATAAGCCATAAAAGCTGAACATTTCTCTCAGAAGAGCTGAGCCAACTTGCAAAGAACACTCTCAGACCAGCTGCCTAGAAGAAGCAGAATCAGCTGAATTGCCTGGAAGAGGTTTAGACTAACTGAGGCACCTGGAAAGGACACTCTCCAGCCTGTTAAGGGGCCTGCACACTGTGCAGTGTGCTCTAGGTTCCCAGCTTTCCCATCCATGCTAAGATGGGCTTTGGTGATGCAGCTGTCTGCATCATTTCTGCCCTTGTAAATAACCCCTCACCCATATTCCTATAAGTAAACCCAATAAAACTCATTGGTTCACCAAGTTAGACTTCAGTGGCATCCATACTTTGGTCTGCTGTGGGTTTCCTGTCTGGGGTGAGTAAAGGTGTGTTGCATCTCCCCGGGAGAAGTTTTGTTATACAACATCTGCTTTAGCTGGCTTCTCTTAAGGCCA
>CABHPQ010170775.1:0-13171 GCA_902168405.1 Peromyscus aztecus
CCCAAGGGTCAGCTCCTCTCAAACTCATGACCACTATGTGGATTCCTCACTCTCCTTAAAGGTCTGGTGTGTAAGGTTTGCTGGGAACCTCTGAACTCAGTCAGTTATTAAACACATCCGACTTTGCTGAATCCCATTTGTCCCTGACCTAACAATGACCCCGGATCAGAGAAAAGAGATGGAGAAAACATATTAACGAACTTGGGAAAGATTCAGACTATGGACCCGTGTAGGTGAAGCACCCATCTGGTGACTGAGGGCTGGGAGCTCATGATGTATTGGGACTAAGCATGACTGAATAAGCAGCTGGGAGCTAGATGTGGCTACTGTTGGTCCCTGTTCCCTGAGGTCTCTTGGGAACTACATGGAGACAATGACAATCCTGGTGCCTTCGGAGAGCCCACCTCTGGGTGAGAGGCTCTGTGTCCTCTCAAGCTGTTCACAGAGGCTCAGAGGTTTACCGAGACATAAACAAATCGGGAGCAGACCTGAGACCCTGGCAGTAATTCCTGGGAAGAGCTTCAGGACATCTGAGTCAGGAGCCCTGCACGTCCTTTCTTCCAGCTGTTCCCAGGCAGCTGCATCATCTCCCAAGTTAAGTCCTAATGACTCACCAGGCAGAAGAGGACTCCAGGACAGTGGACAGAAGCCAGCGACTTTGAGGAACAAAGGGTTGTGGAGGGGCCCACTGACATGTGAACATGTGCACTGGGGCCCCCCATAGTAGAAGAGAGAGGAAGGTTCTCGGCAGACCTTGATTGGCCTGAACCTCAAGAAATGAAGTAAGCCCCCTTTGAATCTCCACTTTGAGGCATTACTGGGTCCTGCAGAGGGGCCCCTACTTACTGATTGGTGAGCTGTTCGGCCCCCACGAACAGGTTGATTCTTGAGAGGCCTGTGCGAGTGCCGAGGAAGGCGACCTCTACACCCTTGTCAGAATTCCTGAAACAGAACAGCAGACGTCAGGGAGTGCTTCGAGACAGTAAGCAGATAATGGCTTTTACATTTCAAGACTCACAGAATGTTTGACAAAAACGGCAGCTTTGAAACCTGAACTTTAAAAGTCACCAGGGAAACCCCCGCAGGTGAACATGTACACATCCACACATGCGCCAGGGCCGGACGACTCTTATCCCTGACACAGCTTGTGTGAAGAGACTTTCAGGAAAGATGAAGGAATCCCCTGCCCACAAATACAGAATGGGGGGGGGGGCGGGGAATGCACTTCCAACCATAAACACTTCTCATCTCAAGGTTCTTGGTACAAGCCTAGAGAGAGCAGTCTGAGACTCAGAGGGGAGATGGGAAGATGTCCACAGGGTGTGTTTTTACTGTGAGGCTACCAAGTATATTTCTGGTCTGAGGAATGTCAGTCGGGTCTTCCCTGTGGAAGGAAAGGAGTGGAGCCATTGAACCAACTTTGTAGTATCCCACAGCCTGGAATTCTACACAGCTGGAAAAGAACTTATAGCTCTGATCTGAGCGCAGACCTTATTCTCAAAACCATTCCCAAAGAGATGAGTGAAATAATGTTTATGAACTACTCCCCAGAAGGCTCATGTGCTGGGGACTTGGTCCTCAGGTGGCAGTGCTGTTTTGGGAAGTTCTGAAAACTACAGAAGGATGAGAAGGATGTACGTAGCCGGTGAAAGGAAATCTCCGGAGGCAGAGCTTTAGGAGAAATCTTGTCCCCACTTCCACCCCTGCCCGCCCCCTTCTCCTATTTATCGTGAAGGGAAGGGCTCTCCGTTGCCACACGCTTTTGCCACCATGATGCTCTGCACAAGTCCCTGGGGCCAGGTGACCATGAACTGAACTCCTTGAGACTGTGAGCCAAAAAGTAAGTCCTCCTCACTGTGCTTGCTTCCGTTAGGCACTCAGCTAAAGTGAGAACAGCGGTGCCTTCAAAGGGCTCCTTCCACACACCTGCCAAGAGAGCGCCAGGCATAGAAACTCCAGCGGCTGTCTTTGTCAAGGACACTCATCACAATGGTGCTTCATCCCCCAGAGCAGATCTAGTGTCTGAACATGCTCTTTGGGAGATTTCAACATGCAATTCTGCTTTGAGAAAAAGGGAGGTCCTTTTCCATAAACACAGTTTTCCCCAACACGCAACTTAGGAATACAATTCTTGTGCTGTTTCTCTGTCTTAGATGCTAGTAGCAACATGTTCCAAACTACTGTCCGTGTCATTTTCAATATAAGGTTTTAGATTTCTTCAGCTTTGACAGTAGACAAGGTGGCCAGTATTCCAGTACCACCTTTAAGTACATAAGGGGAGTGAATAAAAACCAACACGGTGCATTTAGCTCTGTTGATAGCCTACACCAAATTGGAAGGTTATCCAATCAGTTGCAGATGTGGACAGCAGGATAAGCTACCATTTAAGGAATCTGTAGCATGTGTGAGGAGTGAGTCAGCAACCTTTGCTCCAAATTCAGTTTCATACGACACTAAAAGAAACACTTACAATTTGTGAGAGAAAGAAACGCTAGGACAAACTTTGATTCTTTCCCGAGCTTGTAGGGATCTATATGATCTATGCAGGTAAGTAAGAGGGCAGCCCAAGGAAAAACGGCATGGCGGTCTCCCCATGGAACCCCGGCCTCACATTAGACTGTACACTTGAAGTTTTCCCTGGTGAGACTCCAGCCCCAGTGTCTGAAAAGGCTCTGGCCATGTGTAGCTAGAGTCTGTTCCTCCTCCTCCTCTTCTCTTCTGGAAAACAGCTCTATCTTCCCAGTGCTCATTGTGCTAATCTGGGAATGGAGCGGGAGGCTCAGCCTCTCGGCTCACACACCAACCACCAGCATGTCCTGGTGTAGGGTGGAGAATCTCAAGCACTGGAGCAAGCCATGTGTGGGCTTCATCTGTTTGTGCCCAATGGCCTGGTCCATATGGTAGATACCTGGGTATCACAGAGCCTGTGCTGCTGTTCTTACCCCATTATCCCCCATTTTATATACAGCAAAAGAGAGCTTGAATTTATAAAAACAAAAGCAAATCTGTTTGTCCTGTTCCTTACTTAAAAGCCTTCAGTGATTTTCCAAGATTCTGAATATAAAATCCAAAATCTTGAGGGCAGGGGATACAGCTCAATGGTAGAACATTTGCCTAACATGTGCCACACACTAGGTTCAATCCCCTCTACTGCAATAACAACAACAACAATAGTAAAGTAAAAAAAGAAATTCCAAAATCTCTACTCGGACCCTCAAGGTCCAGAGCTCCCCAGCTTGCTGCAGCCTCCTGTCATTGCCTGACACCACCCCCTCCCTGCCCCCCACATTTCTGTAACAACCTCTAATTCTTCAAACGTGTGGAGTATTTTCTCATCTAGTGACTCTAGGTCTTGCCAGTCCATTTCCTGAAATCCCCTTGGCCCCATCTACCGCAGGCCTCGTCATAGTCTACCTGTCTTCTTGTCTTCACTACAGTTATCACAAGTGTAAATGACTTCGTATACCATAGAAGCCAGGAGAGCGACCACTGTGTCTTCTGTCTGGGTGATCTCTGCTTCCCCATTGCCTGGCTAGTACACACAGAATACACACCCTTGATGAATGAATGAATGAATGAAGAATGAGTGAGTGAATGGCAAGGAGAGAATGAACCATAGATGTAATAGAAGGGAAGGCAAAAGCAAAGGAAGAAACTAATGAAGAATAGGAACCCAAAGAGAACTGAATACTGTACCGCTTAAGGGTCTAGGGAGAATGAATAGTGAAAAATAATACAATAACAAGCTGCTAACACAGTGCTGGTCCTGGTTTTCGACATCAACTACTCTTGATTTCCCCCACCTGCACCCCCTCCTCCGCTTCAGATAGAAAACCACAGAGCAGTAACTGACACCCCACTTAAGAGAGTCACCCCTTTCCCCAGCCTCCTTACACCCTCGTCTGGCCTCCTCCCAAGTTCACTCCAGCCTGTGAAGGGGGAGGGGCTGTGGCAAGGCAGGGAGCTCCTCCCACCAACCCCCCTTCGGAAGTGTCACTCCACCTCCATGGACTGGATTTCATGTAACGTTAAAACTCAAACAAATTCATGTCAAGTCCAGGAGCCCGCCATCCAAGCCCGTGCCGCTACTCTGCTCTAGCTCTTGCGGTTTGGAGCTTAGGGGGAAATTAAAAAACTTTAACACCAGGCTCCTAAAACAGTTTAGTTCCTTAAACCATAACCATATTTTGGAGCTTGTGTGGAAATGTCCACAAAGGCGGACACATGCAGCCACTTACTCAGATTTGTTGAGGGCCAGGCTGGTCCAATAGGCCTCGATAGGGGCGCTCACCACAGCATCAAAAAGGACTTCTTGGATCAGTTCTTTGTCACCTATTAGGAGGGACAGAAGACTGGGGCTGGTTTGCGGGGTCAGCAGGCTATGTTCTTATACAGGGTATTGCTTTATGAGTTAACTTCCCACTGGCTCAAAATATGAAGCAGCCTGAAACTTGATATACTAGTAATCGCACTGGGCCCCAAGCAATGGGACGAGACAGTGGCAAGCAGAAAGGCTTGGGTGTCCCACACTTCAGTTTTCTGCTCTCTTCTCCCGGCTCACAGTTCATGCCAGGGCCAGCATGCTGAGTCCTAATTCTGGAGATGGGAAGCCAGAACTCCTGGAAAAGCTGCCTCTGGCCCTCCCTACAGCCATCACTTGTTTGGTACTCTGCATTCAGAAGGGCGTGAGAACGGGATATCGCAACTGAGAATTATGGGAACTCATAGTATGTGATTCCTTCCATTTAAGACTTTCTCTCATTTTTATGGGGGATAGCTGTCCCTATCCAAAGGCTACTGGGCACAGTGCTGTAGAAGAGGCTGAATGGTAGGAGATTATGAGTCTAGAGGCTTCTTAGAGGCAGGCCAGTATTCAGTTTACGTGAGAGTAGAAAGGATAAAAAGTACACACTATAAACAGTTTCACACATTGTCAGAAAGATGCTGAATAAGTTTAGATGTGATTATATAGCAGAATCCTGTGGATAAGGCAAACAAACTCAATGAAGATAAATGATCCACACAAATAAACTTCATAAGTATGAAGAGTAAACGTGAGCTATACATTTATCTGTACATTATACTATTGTATGTAGTAATTCATATAACAGTATGCCTACATCCTGAGGGTCTCTTAACTTAAATGTCTGATACCAAAAATATCCCATATTTCAGACTTTGGGGATTTTACAATATTTGGAATACATACTGAGATATGGGGTAGGACATGGGTGTAAACACAAAATTCATTTTTTTCACATATACCTCAAATATAAAATCTGCATATAATTGCAAACAACATTTTAAGGTGATTTTGTCCATAAAACAAGTGAATTTTCTGTCTGTTGTAGTGTCACTATTGTTGCTTCAACATTTTTCAGATTAGGGATTCTGGAGTTTGGGATGAGGAATGGAAAATTCTGTATATACCCTTAATGCAAGGTAACGAAAAGAATGCCATACACTGTTCATAGAAACCCACTTAAACAGTAACAATATGAGCAAGACACATGAGAATGATAACTGAATACAGACAGTCATTCTTTCCGGGAGGGAGAGGGCCCAGGGCAGGGATACACAAAGGCTTCAGTACTAACTCTGATGTTTCTTCCTTACTGAGCACCTGAAGCAAACATCAAAACATATTAAGAAGCTAAGGGGTGACTAACAGAAGCTGAACTTGGAGCTGGCCAGGTGACTCGGCAGTTAAGACCACTCACTGTTCTCACGAAGGCTCTGAGTTTGATTCTGAGCACCCACCCATATGGTGGCTCACAACCATCTGTAACTCCAGTTTTAAGGGATCCAATGCTCTCTTCTGGCCTCTGTGGGCACCAGACACTCAGGTGGTGCATGTAGGTATGCATGTAGGCAAAGCACCCATACACATAAAAAATGATTTTAAAAAAAGCTTAATTTAAAAATACATTTTCATAGTATCTCTATGCTTGAGATATGTTTTTTGATATAGTAATTAGCAAGTTCAAAGAAATGAAAAATTGGGTTCATCTGTTGCCCATCTGATCCTTTTCCAACCAGAGGATAACCCCAAAAGCAGATCCAGCCCATGAAACTGTCAGTGCGTGGCTAGAGAGTCTCCACACACCTCTGCTGGAACTGCTTTGGTTATTCTGTAAGACACCACATGTCAAGCAGGTTTCCCATCATTAATAAGTGATGCCCACTGAAGGGGGAGCAGGTGCCATGCTTCTTTTTGGTGAATTCCTCTGTTCAAGTTGCAGCTACTTAAACTACCTTGTCATGGGGAGGGTCTGCTCAGGCCTTAGGGGAGCATCCAGAGCTCCTGCCTTTCAGTAGGTAGGGCTTCTACCCCTGGGCCATGGTCACCAGTCATTTAGTTCTCCCAGAGCATTTGCAAGGGTCATTGGTAGGAACAGAATAAGAGGCAACAGATGCTGGGGGCCCTGCCCACTCTTGGAGGACCATGAGACCTAGGTATTTGCATGGGGTAATTTTTTGGCCAACCCCAGTTCCTTATTTGTAGAAGGAGGCTAGAATAGCAGAGATGTGCAATCTCTGTCCACCTTCATCATCTCCATCTTACCCAGCTGTTTAACTAGATGGGCTGGGAGTGCAGATCCAATGTGGTTAAAAATACTGTGGTTATAACTTACATTATTTCTCATGTTTTCCTATAGGAAGAGACGTGGCTAGGTATAACGGACAATTTGTACAAAGGCAAAGGCTCCTCTTGAAACCTGAGGCTCCTTAATGGCTTTGCAGCTCCTGTCCCTCCCCACAACCACAGGCATACTTTGAGAGCACACTCACATTGAAGTAGAGGCTCTTTGCCTTTGAGGTAGAGCTTAATAGCTTCCAGTTGAGACAGATGGCGGTGCTCTGGGTGCAGGTCAGTGTTGCAGTAGGACCTAAGAATGTGACAGGGAGAACATATAAATATTCCCAAAGGAGAACATATAAATATTCATAGCATCTTCCCACTTTGCATTTGAACCAGGAAAACTGGGTAAGAGGGCAACAGATCCCGAAACTGATGAAGGACTTTCAGAGTCTTACCATTCATCTGCCAAGGACACGTCAGGGTGTTCTAAGTCATGTAGGCCTGGAAGCCAAGGACAAAGCATTAGTAATATCACTCTTTCTCCTCCTCTTCCTCCTGTGGAGCTCAAATATTCTAGGATGTCCCTTGTGAGGGAGCATGTTCACAGTAGATAACTCCAAAGGGATATGCTGGAGAACAAGGATTCTGGACACATGTAAAAAGTCATCCAGATCATGCTCTCACCCTGCTGTGGCCAGCACCGCCATATTCCTTTGGTGTTCATCCCAGAGAAATCTCAGCCTTATGAAAATGAAGGGCATATCTAATGGGATGGCCAGGGAGATGGGGAGATAGCTCCATTGAGTCTGAACTGAGAACTGGGCCAGGCCATTTAACTCCTGTGTGATGCTAACAAGTTTACTTCTCTGTATTTTCTTCATGCACTTAACAAGAATGATATAGTCCCTACCTGACACATAGTTATGAGGATGATATTATGGAGTTGAAATATATGAGATTGTTAATACTCAATTATTTTCAGCCAGCAAAGAAGGCTAGTATTTGTTAAAGGATTCTAAGTGAAAGTGAGTTATCTGTCTAGAAGAGTAGTTAGTAGAGTTGAGGCTGGCATAGAAGCTGGGAGTTTCATAGAATACTCCAGACTTCCTGATATATGCTATTGTTTTGATATGGTTTGTCTTCCAAGGGTCTGTGCGTGCGTGCGTGCGTGCGTGCGTGCGTGTGTGTGTGTGTGTGTGTGTGTGTGTGTGTGTGTATGTGTGTTGGGAACTTGAACCCTGGTAAGACAGCATTGAGAGGGTAGGAACTTTTAAGAGTGGGATTTAATGGAAAGTGATTAGGTAATGGGGTTACTGCGCTCTGAAGAGATTAATGAAGTGCTCAGAAATGGGTTTCTTGCTTCCTCATTTGTATGGGAGGCCCTCTTCTACACAGTAATATTCCTTTCCACCTTTCTGTGTTGTGTTGCTGCCAGAAAGCCAACTGAATGTGGCCACCCAATCTTGAACTTCATGCCTCTAAAATCATAGCTAAATAAACTTTTTAGAGGATACTTCGCCTCCGGCATTTTGAAACAGCAACACTAATGAGATAAGACACTCTGTAGAGCCAGCCTCTTTCTCTGATTTCAATGGGTCATCTGCAGACAAGCATTTCCAAATATGCTTAGGTACTGTTAGAATGTTTGTAATGTTTCGGGAAGTCAGTTTCTCAAATGACTCACTATACTCCAATCCTTGCCAAATGCAAATGTCTATAACACTAGACGTACAACATAATATTGTTTAGTTCTATAGGAAGTAAGCTGTTGAACACTAGTTTATCTATCAGCTTACCTGTAAGGAAGCTGAGACTAATGACATGCACCCAATTTATTCAATAATCACTGTATACAACTATATAAAAGTAGCAACGTGTCAAAGGAGGTTTTGAAGAGACACAGTATTAGGAAGACCAGCTCAGGCTTCAAACTTCAACACTGTTTTAGGGGTGCTGGGGACGGAAGCCTGGATGTGGTGCCTGCAAGGCCAATGCTCTACCCCTGAGCTAAACCCTCAGCCCTGACCTCTTACAGTTCTGAGTAAATCTTGCTGTTCATCACCTTGGTAGCAGCAGGCATTGGCAAAGTATGTGGAAAACCCAGTCATCTTGCAGCGGAGCCTTCCCAGCTACAGAACTCCTGGAATATGGGTGCCATCCTCAAAGAACTTTCCATTCCAGGAACAGAAGAAAGCTATGATCAGACCAAGGCTCTCACAGATGAGAACTTCTGGCTAGCAGCCTCAGGGAAATCATCTTTCCTGGGTTCTTTTACTCAGGGAGCTGACAGGGCTGAGTCCTTTTATTTACAGAGGACCCATGGGAAGAGGAAGATCTGATCTCATTTGTGTGAATAACCAGACACCCCCCCCCAACACACACACTCTGCTAAGTATTCAAACTAATTTCTTGCTTAGTTCTGAAATTCTCTCAAGTGATGGCTCAGCCTAACAGCTGTGGAACACACAGGAAGGAGATAGTCACCAGAAATATGGTCCAAAAGACTGCAAGACAATTAATTGTGTGTAGGAGGAAAGCCAGAGCGAAGGGAGAGAGAGCAAAAAATAGACAATGGAGGGAAGGAGGGGTAGAAGGAGGGAGGAGGGAAAGGGAGGGAGGGAGGCAGGGAGAGGGAGAGAGGGAGGGAGGGAGGGAGAGAGAGAGAGAGAGAGAGAGAGAGAGAGAGAGAGAGAGAGAGAAGCAGACAGACAGACAGAGACAGAGGGAAAGCAAGGGAGAGATAGCCTAAAGGGACAGACACAAGAGAGGCAAATGGTCCACTAAAGACCTCCTCCTGCTCTGACCATGAATCATTTTCTCCATTTCATCTCAAATGGCTTGGGCATGAATTTTATTGCCTCAGGATTACTTATACCCTCAAAGTTATACATAGCCCATAGGACTGGAAAGTTCTAGAAATTGAAACATGGCTTCTAAGAATACATCCTTTAGAGTATACCTTGTCCAGACCACAAGGTTGACCCATATTCTCTTGTGCATGCTTGAGAAAAGAGACCATTTGTTTGGCTCTTGGATGGGTATGTCCTTGTTTCTGTCCAGTACCCAGTGGACCCCTCTACTCTACCTTCTGTTCCATCTGACATCGTGGCTCCTTGTCAGCTAAAACCCAGTGCCTGGGGACACTGCAGGGCCAATTGGCAGATGGACCTGACCCAAAGACCACGTGAAGTGAGCACCTTACTCAAAGTCATTTATAGAAAAAGAGCCCTTTAAACACCACACTCACCCAATTCCAAATGCTCACAGTACTGGAGGTGCTACCTGCTTAGGATTTGAGGGTGGTTGGGGATGTAAAGGACAATTTCTGTGACAGCAACTTTACACTTTACAGATTGGAGATGACTAAAGTTTACGGGACTCACTGCGCACCTGCGCTTTATGAAGATGGAAGATCTCAGAGCTACAAGATCCTACTTCTGCTTCCCAACCTCTGTCAGTCTCTTCAGTGGTCACATTTCCATCGGGCAAAGGATAACACAAAACCAATGAAATGGGCGGTTCAACTGTGCTGAAAGCAAAGGCTTCCGGACCTTTCTGTGCATTGCTTCTCCTTAGACTTGTGTTTTTACATTCATTTAGTTCTTCCTCTAGCATTGAATATATGAGAATCAAGGTGGTATGAGATTCCCACAATTTTGCCTCCACAACTTTATGGGTAAAAGAATACAATAAAGCCAGCCACTGGCGGGGGTTCCCACCGTTAAGGAACCCACACAAAACTGGCAGGAAAAGAAGCATGAAGTGGGCAATGGTTTGACTCAAGTGCCCAAATTACTAGCCCGCGGCTTGAAAGTCTCACACGCTCTTCCGTTCTCTCAGGGCCGGCTCTGGGCCTTCCTCCCCACACCCAAGGATAAGCCAACCCAAGTTTGCGCCTTACCTTCTTCAATGGTTACATTCCCTCGGAAGAAGTATTTCCCATGGCCCCTGGAGAGCGCCACACCTAAACTGTGCAGAGAAACAAAGCAAACCTTGAAGTCCAGGGCAGTGACTGGAATAGACTTGTGGGCTAGCATTTTTTTTTTATTTTATTTTCCATTTTCACATTTCCATTTCATGTTCTGTAAACAATTTTTCCAACAGTTTACTTTCAAAAACCTCACTGATTATAGTGGGTGTTGGTTTTTCTTAGGCCCAAGCAGCTGCTTCAAAGTCATTTCTGATTGGAAATGCCAGCGGCAATTGGCTGCTGTTGTGTTTGCAAGATTTGTGGCCAATGGCTTGCCCCTCCAGAAAGCCCTCCCCTGGATGTCCTCCCAAGGCCACACACCCTGCTCCCTGCTACCACCTTACACACCTCCGCTCTGAACTAGGCAGAGACTCCCAGACCCCAGAAAAACGGATCCCTTCTCAAGAGTAAACCCAAGAATGCCAGCAACATTCAAGTGTAGCAGCATGGCCATATGGCTGCCTTGTTAGCCTGGTCGGTCCACTCCCTGGTCTAACAGCTTTCCCACATTCTTATTGGCTTGATTTAAATGCCTTTCTGTTTTGCCCTAAAGTAAGAGGCTGCTTTTCTAAAAACAGACCCTTCATTTGGCAAAGCCATTTAGTAGCTCATGTGTTCCTTGACTCCTCCTGGTTCCAAATTGCATCTGGTCACATTCCTTGGCAGAGGGTGACAATGATGCTAGAGTTTACTTTTCAGATTCATCTATACTGGTTAACGCTCCCTTGACTTTGACAGACACCAGCTCAAGAGCATGAAGCAACCCTAGTAAAAGAAGCTGTTGTTGTTTTCTACAAATCACATAACAACATGGAGTTGACAGTAGCAGGCAACTTTAGAATACTCCATACATATCTGAAAGCAGGCCATGAGGCAAAGCCGTATTTTTAGGACTATAAGAGAGAGACAACACAGAAGGACATTCAGAAGAGTTGAAACAGAAGCACAAGGTGGGAATGAAATGCCACCCGCAGGAGGATTACCGGGTCATGAAAATAAAAGGTGAGAAATAGGTCTTAGGAGGTAGCAAGTGAGATGGTATAAGGAACCTGGTGACCCTCTGAACTGGTCTCCTCCACCCTCGGTGGGAGCCCCAAAGATTTTGTGTTAGGAATGGGATGCGAAGCTGTGGCAAATGGATGGGCTGTTTAGGGTAGGCCTGAACCATCTTCCCCCTTCTAGAACAAAGACAAAGAGCAGCCTGGGCAAAGCCCCTTCCTCACTCTTTCCAGCCTTTGGGCAGGGTGTTTGTTATCCTCAGATGATGAGCTCTGAGAGGCCAGCAGGTTGGGTACAAACACACTGAGAGGTCTGATGAAATGTCCATGATTATGGTCAGCTCTACCTGAAAGGAGTACCCTTGATGTCTGTATAATAGTAGTCATTTGTCATCACCAAAACCCGTTTCTAGATCGGGGGGGAAAAGTCATAGAGAAAAGAAAACAGGGTTAGTCTGCTAGATGACGTTTTTCAGAAATCAATAAAAACAAATGGATACATTACGATCTGGTTAATAATAGTACTACATGAATCTTGTTTGAGATAAGTAAAGACAAGAGAGAAATGAGCTCGGCGAAAGATATTTATTCCAAAGAGAACCTTCAGAGCTAATTTTTCACACTGGTTTGTTTTAATGAAGTGGCAAGAATGTTTGAGAAAAGGTACCCCTTTGTCCACGGTCTTCTTCACCTCCATGGAGAACTTCCCTGTCTTCCGGTTCACCATGGCATTTCGTAGCTGGAACAAGAAAGTGAAATTGGAATTAGTGCCTCCCCGGGTTTCCACGTCATTGGGTGCCTGGCCACAGAAGTCCCCTGTACAAAGTCCAGACAAGATTCCCACTGACTCATCATGCTTCTGAGAATAAGGCTGTGGCTGTGCGCAGAACTCTAAATCAGCTCTCCAGGGAAGAGACCAGCACCTCTCCTGCTCCTGGACAATGGGAGGGTGGTGAGCAAGGACAAATGATTTTTCAACTATGATTTGGGGTGCACAAGTAAACCACTCAGGGGCAGCAACAAGAGAGGCCTCAGGATGTTGATGAGCCCAGAGGTCAGAGAATGAACTCCAGACAATCTGCTAAAACTATCAACAAGCAAGGATGTCTCTGGGGGACAAGTTGGTTTTCAAAAGGGGTACCAATTTGTCACAAAGAAATCATTTTTCAAAAGATAATCAAGTTCAAGATGTTTTTCTAAACAGTAGTTTAAAAGATTGGGGGGCATTGGGGAGACAGTAACTCTTTTTCCACAGCATGAATCAGCTTCAGATGGTCACCCAATTAACAGCCTCGCTGACAAGACAGTGAACAGTACTGACCATGCCTCTGAGTTTTCGAGGTCCCATCTTGGAACAGTGAGCCTGGCTCACCTCCCCTCCCCCTGGCTGACCTCCTCTAATTACCTGTGGCCTTCCACGAGTTCAGAGGAGGACAGCAGACTGGGTGATGAAGGATGTGCCTTCATGGGCAGCAAGGGGACATGACAGGAAAGGCCATTTAATGGGCTAGGAACAAAGGCTGACATGCCAGTCCATTGGGAACTGTTCTTTCTCTGTCTGCGCTTCAGGAGTTGTGTGTGTGTGTGTGTGTGTGTGTGTGTGTGTGTGTGTGTGTGTGT
>CABHPQ010170775.1:13181-31407 GCA_902168405.1 Peromyscus aztecus
TGTGTGTGTGTGTGTGTGTGTGTGTGTGTGTGTGTGTGTGTGTGTGTGTGTTGTTTTTTGTTTTTAATTTCTTTCCCCTCTCTCCTCCTTTGGAGGAACTTGAGATCAGGCTGACAGAAAATTGCAGTGCTTGCAAGCACCTCAAATTTGATTCAGGGCTGTCTAGATTGGGGTTTGCATTCCCGTCTTCTGTGAGAGAGAGGAGAAGCATAATTTTTAGCTGGAGGCATGTATAAAATAAAACATATATTTTACTTGAGATATTTTTTAACAACACATAATGGGCATTTCTGGAAATATTTTCCCATTTTAACTTTTGTGGTTTTGGATAGAGAGAGCTGGTCCTAATTAAGTCTACTTTCTAACTTTTAAGAACGGGCTCGATTTATCATTAACATGGTTTTCATTTTTCCTCTTTCTGGTGCCTGCCTAAAGCCATTTGGGACCTTCCCCTCTCAAGTTCCCCAGGCAAGTCAGAGATTATGTCAGCTTCTCCCTGCCAACCTCCCCCCTCCCCCGGTAGCAGAGAACAATTAGCATGGGGCCAGGGAGGGCCCGGGGCCAGGGTCACTGATACTTTCTGGAGGCGAAGGTTTAGAGAGTTCTTCTAGTCTTGCAAGGACAATATTCTCTCCTTTCCGAGCACCTCATTGTGAGGAAGGACAGGATGCTGTCACTTAGACCCTAGAGACAGAGCCACGGGCAAATCATGACTTTCTCTGTGCCTTCTTTTCCTCTTCTGCCAAAGAGAACTGAGCACAGCACCCATCTCGTCCAGTCATATACGGAACACAAAACAGAACTGAGCACAGCACCCATCTCATCCAGTCATAAACAGAACACAAAACAGAACTGAGCACAGCACCCATCTCATCCAGTCGTAGTACGGAACACAGGGGTAATAAGCAGAGGACACTAACTGCCCTCTGTGCCTTAGCTGTCCTCCATCCTCATCTCCACTGTCGTCAGTGGCACTGCCATCTTCTTCCTCACCGGTGTGGTGTCAGGCACCTCCTGCTAGCTAAAGGGATCAGTATTCAAGTTCCAGGCCACCGGACACCAACCTCCAATCTCTTACCGTTCTTCCAGCTGCTTTGACAATGAGCTACATGAAAAATACATCTTGCGCTGAGGATGCCTTTGCATTTCCTGTCTCCTTAGAGTCCATTTCCTTTCTTCACCTGTCAGGGCTCAGTGGGTGGATTTTGTGCCCTCTGCCCTATAGCCACAGATTTCAAGTTACTGTTCATGACTCTCCATGAGTCAGACAGACTCAAGAGGGGACATCATGGGGCACTGGGGACCCCAAGCCAGCAAGGCTCTCACATACGAGCTATTCTTTGATCTTGTTGTGCCTCAGTGTCTTCTTCTGTCATTTGTTCAGTGAAAAATGATCCTGAGTGAAGCCACCCAGATCCCAAACCCCTGTCAGGTGCCTTCTGAACTGATGTCATTGGGTTGTTGGTAAACTCCCATTGCTGGGAGATACTGTTGACTGAAGTCTTCCTGTGGATCAGACATTAATTCGAAAACTCTAAGGACTGTCTTCTGTATTTCTATTTCTATAGCTATTTGATGGGAGGGGAAACTGAGACCTAAGGCTAAGAAGCTTGCCCAAGGAAACACAGGCTCTCTAACTCTGGGGGCTGAAAAGATGGCTCAGTGAATAAGAGTGCTCACTACTCTTGTAGTGGACCTGGGTTTGGTTCATAGCCACCTATAATTCTAGCTCCAGGTGATGTGAGATCCTCTTCTGGCTTCAAAGGGAGTTTTCATGCTTGTGGTACACACACATACACACACACACACACACACACACACACACACCATAAGTTCCAAATCTCTGCTGCCTAAATGAGAAGATAAAATTAACTATTTATCATTAGTATAAATTATATATTGTTATTTCTTGCTTTCTCAAAGAACAAGTTTTAGAAATTGACTATGGCAGGGTGTGTGGTTTTGCCTTCCCAGTAGCTCTTCCATACACTTGAGCCCTGGGACCTAGAGCCCATGAGAAGGGGATATGCTGCCCTTACTATCAGAGGAGGGAAGAGATCAATAGTTGGAATTTACTTTATGAGACTGGAACATTCTGGAAAAGTCACTTTTCTATCTTAATGGGCTGTGTATTGCCAAGGATCCCTTGCACATAATCATGCTAGAAGTCGGTGGCCCTCACACTTGAGGGAGGTTCACAGAGTTCAGCTGAGAGTGATGAGCAATAACAATCCTGTCTTCCCCATGGAAGGAGGGACAAGTATGGCCATAGTGCTGCTCTGAATAGCCTTTGAACTTGCCATTGCCTGGATTTGTAATCATGAACGGCTGGAAAAGTGAAAATGACTTGGCAGAGGAAAACTTTAAAATGATTTTGGTGTGTCCATATGTTAGCTGATTACACTGTCACTAAAAATCCCATGCTTAGATGCTTGACTAAGCACGCCCAAAGAAAGGCAAGTCAGATGTCAATGGTCTATGGTGCCTTTTTTGTTTCCTATCAGATGCCAGATATCAGTAGGTGTGATATGCAATGGCCACAGAAGCAGCTCTCATCACAATGAGATGAATAACATAAAAGGCAGAATCTCCTCTAGGGAATATAAAAATCTGGCCACTTGTCAGCCTCCCCAGCCTCTGGGATACACCCTGATATGTGCTTCACTGGAGTCCTTGGGGATCATCAGCTCGGCTGACTCATCAAAGCACCTACTTTTATATTACCATGCACCAGTTAAGGCTGCATGCTTATTCCACTGGAGGCCTGCTGCTCTTCCCTCTTAGGCAGAACCCACTGGGGAAAGCTTCCCCAAAAGGTATAGTGGTGACTGTAGCTTCTGTCTCCTTATATAATGACAGCTCATTCTCCTGGTAGTGGAGTCTTGTCCATGTTAAATGGGGCTTTCAACTTCCGGAGACACAGGTAGCCTGCTGTTCCAAGCCCCTACTTATAAGCTACCTAGCCCAGCCTATAGATGGAAGGGATGTGAGACAGGCCAGATCAATAGCTGTTTCTTTACCAAAATAGCTTTCAACCAGTACATGAAGACAGCAGGTACAGAGAGCCCTAGCCACAAATCTTTTTCCCTTATACATCAGCTTCGGCTCTCTAGGTATCAGGGTTCGAGGGATCAAGCATGAGATCTATAAAAATGAAGAAATAGCATAAAGAATAAAATATGCAACCAAAGGCCTTGGAAATGTGTGACCAAAGGCCTCAGAACATGTCCCAGAGTGAGATGCTCAGAGGGCTTTGAGAAGAAAGGGCTCTGGAGAAGTGTTCCCTGAGACTCACCATGGGAAGAAGTGTGGGCTTCCTAAGGGCAGTCCAAGGCTTCCAGTGCAACAGAATGGGTTCCAGCTGGGTTAGAGATAGAATCCATAGGCTATGGCTACACCACTGATAAGGTTTCAGAGCAAGGTAGACATTCTATAGACAGAGAGGGTTGTAGGAAAATAAAAGATCTACATGTCCTGGTCAAACCATAGTCAGCTCCAAGGACCCTGATATTTTACAAGGAACTCTACACAATCTCAAATCTTTCAAGCTTTTCTCCCATGGATGGGCTTTTTCCTGAGATGGCATACCTTCACTTGACCAATCATACCTTCACTTAACCAATCAACTAACCAGAATTCCCCACACACATTCACACTAACAAGATTTTCCCTAATGGAATGCATGATTTATATGCAGCCCATTTCCAAAGTAGGACTTGGTAGCTCTTTATCAAGATCTCTCCCTGCTGCAAGGGTTGGTGGGAAGTGGGTGTCGGGGATCCCATCACTTTACTTCTCAGTAAAGCTTCCCTTGCTTGCCCTTCTGAAATCCTTACTTGGTCATCATTCTTCATGACTCAGGGGCAAGGAACTTAGAGACCACTGGCTTGGGTGAAGGTGGTGCCTGTTGATCATTGGGGTACAGTATACTTGTCCTCCATGCTTAGCCCACTAAGAGCTGAGCAAGGCTCCTCTTTTGTACTCAAAGAGCCCACAATAACCCCACAGGGTTGAACATTTACTTTGGAAGAACTCACCACATTTGTGAGGAACCAAATGGAGTCTTCGGGGACTCTGGAACTCTAGGGCTTTTTCGAATGCACACTAAAGTGGGTGTGTCAAAGACACAGTTTAAGGGAGCAGATAGCCTGATGCATGCCTTTGGACTGTGACATAATTGCTCTGCCTCAGTTTCCTTAACTGTAAAATAGACATAGATACTTGACAGGATTGCAATGAGGAATAAATAAACTCAGCTCTTACAACACCGAAGGTGGTACCACAGACAAGGAAAGTTTCTTATTTGGTAGCTATTGTTACTTATATGAGCTCTCTCTACTTATAGAAATAATTGTGTTCACTGTGGAATAGTTCAGCAATGACTAAAACATAGTAAGACCAAACTGAAAATCATCCTAATTCCTTCAGCCATGTCCAGGAATTTCAGCCCTGAAACCATATTCACACAAACAAAAACAGACTCATAAAGTTGTATTTATACGTATTTATGCATACACATGTTTACACACACACACACACAATAACAGCAACAATCAAAGAAAAAGAAACTATTAACTTGAGAGTTGGGGGGAACATGGGAGGGGCTAGAGGAAGGAAAGGAAGAAGGCACACTAATTTTTTTTAAAAAATTAATATATTTTTTCTTTCCCAGAGGTGATTCTCACTGGTGACTCAGATTGGATCATGTGTATTTCAAAGTCCACTGTTGACACATGGGTCCCCCAAATATCTGTCATTTCACAGTAATTGACATGATACCTAACTTATCCTACAGTGGCAACAAAAGTCCCATGCACAGTCCTCTATGTGGTCTATTTTTCTCTTGCGTGTGTGTTTGTATGTGTGTATGTATGTTTGTCTAGGTACACATGTATATAGATATATGTATATCTGAGTGGGTGTGAATGTGTATGGAAGGTGGAAGCCAGACTTTAAAGATGGCTTTTGTTCCTCAGAAATTATCCACATTGAATTTTGGACAGGATCTCTTGCTGGGATTTAGGGCACAAACCCTGGGGCTAGCCTAACCTCCCCATCCCCAGTATTGAAATTACAACTGGAATTGCACCATCCCCATACAGCTTTTTACGAGGGTGCTGGGGATCAACCTCAGATCCTCAAGCTTGTACAGTAAGCACTTACAAACTGAGCCATCCTTTCAGCCCCCTTTAATTTTGGCCAGACCATTTTTGCAAATCTTTAAATGATATGTGTGATATTACATCATTTTTGGAAATATGCGGAGTCTATGCTTTAAATGTGCTCACTAAATTGTACAAAGAGCCTTGCTGTCCATGAGAAGCAGGATTCTCCATTCAGGTTCTCTGCAGCCAGGTCGACTTCACTGCTTCTGCCCAGTAAGCTCCGCTTCCTTGGTCCTTTACACATTTTGATCTGAAACCTGTCCTTTGTTACTTCTTTACAAGCTTCTCCAGCAGCATGTGGGTATGTAGGCCTCTATGTGCACCACATAAGAATGTTTTTCACTGATTCCAAAATTCTCCAATGATTGGCGCACAGGAGAGATGGTAGTTTGGGTTTTCCTATGTCAAACACATCAATATTGAAGGAACTCAACATTTCAAATTCCTTGGGCTTCTTGCCATAAGGTACCCAAACAAAAGACAGCCAGAGACCAATTTGTACATAAGAAGAATATTGGCCTGATTTGAGAAATGGTAACTCTGAGAGTAGAAACACAGAACCTAGCCCTTGACTCAGATGACAGTAAAGGGCACAGTGGGAATCTGATACTTGAAACTCCAATCATAAAGGAAAATGTGGTGCTTTTCTATGAAACATTTCTGAACCATGAATGGCAAAAGGAGATGTTTACTCACAAAAACACCAGCTCAGGCCCAGGGGCAATAACAGTGAGATGAACAAGCAAGTTGCAGGTGAAGGGGAGGTGAGTGTGTCAGCCCCTGAGAGTGGGGACTTGGGAAGTAAAAGTTAATATGATCAAGTTGGTCATCCCCAGTGATCACAGCAGAAAAGATGAAGAATCATGTCTATGGTAAGGTTCAACACTTCCGGGAAAGAAAAAGAAGGGGTCCAGTGAGGTCAAAAGAGAGCATGGAAAAAGGTGAAGTTTGAAGAGAAAGAAAGTAGAAGTTACTCTGCAAAGAACCATAATGGGAGTTAGCAACTGGAAACCCAGAGGGCCATTCACAGAACCCTCGCATAGCCACACAACGGTGTAAGCGCTTTTTTTTTTAATCTTTCAATCTATCAATATGTTTAATCCTCAGAGCATCTGGGAGGACAACCACAAGATGCAGCCCGAACGGTGACACACTAGAGACAGAGAGCCTCGACACAGCTGTCCACACTGGTGCTGGTGCGGCTGGACCAAGGACATGAGGTGCAGTTTATTCCAAGACCCCACCAGGACCCTGGTCCCAATGCTTGAGGAATAGAAGACATCAGACTCTTCTAGGTCCTTGACCCCACATGATGTCGGAGCAGTGACAAGTAGGGACAAAGAGTGGCTGAGGCAGTAGCTTTCATCAAATGGCAACTTCATTTTTGTCTTAACCAGAAGGGGCCAGGGTAAATTTCTATAACAGATATGGTTCTTGCATTTTACAGGCAAGGGAGAAAAACCTGAGCTTTCTGCTAGCTGAGACCATTCAGGGAGCAGAGGATATGAAAACAAGGAAAGCGGCAACAGAGGAGCTGTGATGCTGGCCCTGTTTATACAGCATGAGGAGACAGCCTGGGAGGTCAAATGGCAGCCCTCAACATCCCATGGGAAGGGTAGAGGCACAGGAAATGGGGATGGGATTGGGGGTACAGCTAGGGGCATGAGGCTGCCAAACCCCTCTGCTGCTCTTTAGAAACAAGAGTTGTGTCCATGGAGACCTGACAAGTTGGTTCTGTCTATCTGGGAGCCTGTCTTACTGGCCTGTAAGACACCCTGACCTTGTAGTTCCTGGGTCTCCTGCGGCCCAGCCATAATTCTCTGAAGATGGTAAGGCAAGTCCTGACAATTTTACTCAGCGCAAGGTGGGATTAATCAGCTGCAGAGGAAACCAGAGCCCACTGGACATAGGTTCAGCAGACTGTGCAACTGGCCCGATTGACTGGCTGGAGAGTTATACAACTCCAACTACAGTAGAAAGGTCTGTTGTCCAGAGTCCCCTGCACCAGCTCCTGGGGTATCTATCCTGTGTAGCCAACAGAGCCCTCACCCATGAGGCTTGAAAAGGGTCACTTACCACATCATCCCGGTCTTCCCACTCTACTTCGGAGAGGTCCACACTACTGTAGTTAGGTTTCCTCCGCTTTTTTCCTTCCTCATACTGGCATAGGGAAGAAAAGAAAGACAAACAAATGGCCATGAAACTCATCGACCAGGGCATCTTTATCCTCAAGGACCTGTTTCCTGGATAAGGACTGGGAGTAAACAACAGCTACCGGTGATAAACCCTGCGGGTGATACTATTAGCATTTTAATGACAGGCTTTGCTGTAAATGTTTCCTCCAAGTTGGAGAACATAAAGGTCAATTCTTGGCTTGGCATGAATTTGCATACAGAATTCCTTGGCTCTAAAATGCCAGGTGCAAAGAATATTTATCTTACCCTTGGATGCAATAAATATGTGAAGGGTGGGGAGACCCATCTCTATTAAAAAGCTGGTGAACCCAGCCCTTTATGACAGAGGAAAGGGCTTCCTACACACATTTATAAACATCTTGTCCTTTCTCCAGAGCTCCATACACTTCCTGTCTCAAATCTCCAGGATCCTTTGCTGAGAAACAAAACTTTGATTGCCATGGTTGGACATGGTCTCAGCATCCTGAGAACACTTTGCTGGCTCACAGACTTCTACTTGCTACCGGCCATGGCAGCTCAGAGCTAAGCACAGCTCCTTCACCTGGAGTAGATGTGAGTACTGGGAATCGCTGCCAGATTTAAGGGCCGTTAGGGCATTTCTCTGGAAAAGCTGATGAGTGCATTAATAACTGGGGAATGGTTTTACGTTTTCCCCCTAAATCACTGGTGTTAGTCACCCAGCAAGTGTACCATTTTATCGACCGGACATTCTTGTGTCTGGATGTTTGTGTGTCTCGAGGCCTTTACTGTTGGTTATTGGGGTGTTTATTAGGTAGGAAAGTCTGCCCTCTGCTGCAGGCTAAAGATAAGCAAGCACTTTACAAGTTTGGAAGGTAATGTCCATAGTACACTAACAAAGTTGTACCTATATTCAAAATGCATGCATAGAGATGTACCTGTTTCATTTCTGCTCCTTGTCTCAGTCCCGTTTTGATTAAATGATAAAACTAAGTGAGATGCAGGGTCACTCTACACGTTTTAAGACTCCCACTTGTCATTTTGGACACTGGTGGTTGCAGATGACATTCCTAAAGGTACCCCCGACACAAGGAGAAGCCTTTGCCTGTTTAGAACCAAACAAGTCTAAAGTGGACCTCAGTGCAGCCAAGGGGACAGTGGCCAGAAGGGGTGATTCTCCCATCATTGTGGTACCAAACAATGTCAAACTCAAACAACGTTACTCCTGTACTCTTTAGTCCTTGCCAACTGCATTGTGGGGATCCTGCACCATCTCTAGAAAGTCCCCTCCCCTACTACCACCCAAGAAGGCTACCACGCTTTCACTCACTTCTCTGAGGTTTCCAATTAACAAGACATTCACCATTCACAGTCACTTTTATGACATCAGATCCACTCCAGATGAAGAGGAAGGAAAGTGGTTCCCTCGGAAGCCACTGTAAACGATAGCAGATTAGCAGTTGGATCCTGTTAGGGAAAGTTCCTGTGTGCATGGGAGCTGGGCAAGCCAGTCTTGCTAAAAGCAGGAGTAACTGGAAGGAAGGAGGAGGGAGAGGTATGGGTCTGAGTCATGGGCAAGAATCATGGAGGAGGCGCTTAGGGTGCTAGGACCCAGGAACTTCCCTGTGGGAAGATAGAGTCTGACAGTCTTAATGAACCTCAGCTACAGAGGCCACTGGCTTCTAGTCCTATTTCAGAAAGAACCATTCTCAAAAAACTCACACAGCCCACAACTTGAACATCAAAGGCATACTTTCACAGATGCTTGGGTTGCCTTTTAATGGCTCTGAACCATTCTTTTGTTTTGCTTCGGCAGAAGGAATTCTTCCTTTGGTCACTGAAAACTGTTCCTTTATTCATTTACTCAGAACACACACATTGGATACCTGGAGGACATAAAGCCCTGGGGGCTCTGGAGGTGGTAAGCTGCCTGCCATGCCAGCGTAAGAACTTGAATTCAGATCTCCAGAACTCATGTAAAAGGCAGATGCAGTGCATCTGTGACCCTGGTACTGAGTGTGGGGGCAGAGACAGGCGGATCACTGGAGCTCTTTGACCAGTCAGTCTCATCACTGGTGAGCTCCAGGTTCTGTGGGAGACCCTGCCTTAAAAAAATAAGTAGAGAATGATGAGGAAGATACTTGATGTAGACCTCTGGCTCCAGGATGCACGTGTACATACATACACTCATATCTGCATGCACACATGTACGTATCCATGGCATATACCACACACATGCAAAGTGTAAGGCACCAAAGACAGGAAGTTAGGTAAGCATTATTCTTCTCTTCCCATGGACTTACTTGGAGCATCCTTCCTTCATTGTGCTTCCATATTGCCCATCCCACAGCTAGGAAAAAGGGCTCTGACAGCTAAGTAACAAACGAAGTAAGTCAAATACGACAGCCAGTATGGGGAAGGGCACCTCCCCAGCTGCTAGCCTCTGCCTTAGTGTCTCTGTGTAAGCCCCATGTTAGTTCAGCCTCTGTTAAATTTAAACTGACTCTGAGGTCCGAAATACCAAATGCATCTTCGTCTTCATAGTATGCACAGGTTTTCGTATGAAGAATAGAGTACAGAGGCATGCCCTTGCCCACATTACACTAGATCTGTTATGCTAAGCAAGCCACTGGGCTGCGCCAGGCTTTCCCAGTGAGCTGCAAAGTGGGGATAGAGCATGCCAGCTCTACCTTGACAGCTCATCCCAGGCAGCACACAGGTGCTTAACCCAGGCAGACCTGACTCTTTGCCCAGAGTTGGGCATTACCTCATTCCTCAAAAGGAAGGGTACCTCAGTAATTCTGCCACTGTGCTACAAGCCACAGGCAGGATGGGTTTCTTGAAGATGGTAGTGTCACACAATCGCGATCAACTGTCTCCTTCTGGAATGTATGGGACAAGTTGGGACTCCAGATTCTCTTGACAGAGATATCTGGATGTGTTCTAAGGTGCCTGGCTTTTTGGAGGTGACATAGACAAAAGTTAACCAGTTGAAAATTCTTGAAATTTTACTATCCTTAAATGTCAATAGACTTTTTTTTCTTTTTTGGAGTAATAATCCAAGCTGATCTTGAATTGACTGTGTAGTTGAGGATGACTTTGACTTTCTGCCTTCTAAGTGCTGAAAATACAGACTGACACCATTGTGCACAGTTTCTGTGGGGGCTGGGATTAAACCCAGGGATTTGCACATTCTAGGCAAGCACTCTACCACACAAGTCACATCTCCAGCCTTTCGTTTTCTTTTATCACCATTCAGGAAACTCAAGCCAATATACCAAAAGTCTACTCAAGAAGCAGAGTTGAGCACAGTAGTTTATTAGGATACGGTACAGGCTGCCATGATTTCCAGGCTAAGTTGGGCTATTGAGTGAATTTCAGACCAGTCTGAGCTAGAGAGTGAGATCCTGTCTCAAAAACAAAGAGGAAACGTGAGACACCAGAGAGTGAGAGTAAAAGATCTCCCAGTGTCCTGGTCTATCAGTTGCTACATTGTGCAAGAGCTTGAAGGTCAACCTCACTGAAGGAAACTGGAGGGAAAGTTACTCCCTCGGAAGCTCCCTTTGATGAAGCCTCCTCCATAACGTCTGATTAACTAAGTATGTGCAATGGGTCTGAAACACGTTCTTAATAACAGGCGAATGTTAGAACTTCAGCATCAACGAAGCACAGGGATTCCTTTAGGTTAGAAAAAGAAAATTTAGCAGGCTATCACCTAGCTGAAAGAAACCTATGGTAATATACAAACAAATGGACTCCAAACCTGACAATATCTTTTCCCCACTAAGAAAGCTCGGCGGGCCAGGAAGAAAGCCACACCCATTTCACATATTTTCAAGGATGAGTGTCTCGGTTTTCTTGCAGGAAAACTCCTAGAAATGTGGCTCTAGTGATGGTACCATTGTGCTGGGTCAGAGACTGGTAAAGGGCCTGACAACATGGGGAAGGCTCACATCATTCCAGGACATAGGAATTAGTTCACAGATGGGGACAAAGCCTACAACAACCTAAAAGACTCAAAAGACTCCATCTTGGATGCTTTCCTGGATTGTTCCAGAAAAGGGGTTCTCCATGCACCAGCATGGCTAAACCTGTGAGATGTGAGCTTGGGGCATATCATGGCCACCTTGAGCACTACTTTGAGTCCTCCTGGGAATGAAGCCAGTACAGAGAAAACAGAGGAAACTAAAGATGATAGTCCTGAAGACATGTGTGTGTGCGTGTGTGTGTGTGTGTGTGTGTGTGTGTGTGTGTGTACCTGGACCCACTGTACCTGAAATCTTTGCCCCTTTGGATATGTCAATGTATGGTTCCCAAATTGCCCCCTTCCCTTTTGGAGACAGGGTATCACCGTTAGTCCTGGCTGGCCCGGAACTATGTAGACCAGATTGTCTTCAGACTTACACAGATCCACCTACCCACCTGGCATTAAAGGTGTGCACCACCACATCAGCCTACACTACACCCTTCTCCTAAAAATAACCTGCCTGGTGTTTCCAACAGCAGGTGGTCAGACTGTGCACATTTAATGCCTTCCCTTCACTTTAGAAGTGAACTACTTTTGAAGACCATTTATTTTTTTTTTTTTATGTGTATGTGCATGCCTGTCTGAGTTCATGTGCACCGCATGTGTACAGGAGTTCACAGAGGCTGGAAGAGTGTGCTGAATTTACTGAAATTGGAGTTGAAGGCAATTGTAAGATGCCTAACACGGGCACTGTCAGCCACACCTGGGTCTCCACAAGAGCAGTAGGCACTTTCAACCACGGAGTCATCTCTTTAGTCCAATGCACTACTTTTTTAAAGTACATTTTATGTGAAATATTTACAGACTCTGTTACTTTAATGATTATTTAGGAATATTTGATTTACAAAATACCTTGCCACTTACCAAGATGTACTATTGTGTGTGAGCAGAACTCAGCTCCATGTACTTTCCCTCCACGCCTCCTCCAAGCAACAGCCAAATATTTAAGCTCTGGACTCCCCCACACTGGGACTGGCTCTCCCCTCCCCCCATGCAGCCTTTGGGTGGGACAAATCCCAGGCCTGGCTCCCCAACGCCCCCTCCTTGTTCTTAAGGAGCCTGTTACGGTGCCAGGCATTGTACATGGCAATTGTTAGTATATCTATAATCTGTAACTTCCTTTGAAAATGTGGTTAACGAATTGCAAACAGTTTCCAAAGGGTTACAAACAGACTTTCAGAGGCAAAGGTAGGCCTGCAGCTTTTGGTGCCTGTTTTATGAAAAAAAAAATGTCCAGGAGAATTTAATAAGAAAAGCTATTGTGTGCTATGAAATACTTGGAGGTGGAGTTTCAAATAAAGGCCAGATTTGGTGAGCAGACAAACAAGCCAGTGGCTAGGATGATGGGGCAGGAAGACACCCATCTTTGAAGCAAGCCAGAACTACCCAAGGGCTTGCTTGAAGCAGTGTTTAGTGGTCTGGATCAAACTCCTTCTGTGTCACCTGCAAACTGGCTTTGGAAGCACCGTGAGGTGAGCCAAGGTGTGGCCATTCTGATTTAAAGAAAATGACAGTGGCTTTGCTTCTCCAATGTTCCTTTGGGAAAGACCCAAGGGCACCACCATCCACACCTGTGCCTATGGCCTCCATGAAACAAATACAACATGGGCTAATTGATCAAAAGCACATGCTCTACAGACTGCTGGAAGGAAGGGAGGAAGGAGATGGGGAGGAAGACGCCATGCCTAGGACAGTGCCATCTGGATGAGGTGATGGTCAACATAGAGTCAGTCATCTAGAAGGAGGTTTCTGTCTCCAGGCAGGCATGACCTTCCTCTGATAAAGGTCTCCATTCTCTCCTCTCCTCTCTAAGCCTGAAGAGACTATTTCAGAAGAAACATGGGCATCTTTCTCTCCTGTGGATACTCAATCATCTGTTCATTTTCTGTTCACCTACACATGCCCACATCTTAATGGATGCCAAATACTTCTTAGCCCCTTTGCCAGGCACAGTGAGTCTCAGTAAGACCTGGAAAAACTACCCCATGAGGACCAGTGCCTACCTTCAAGTTCTTGGTCACAGCTCACTATTAATATGGCTCAAAGTATATCAAGGTAGGCTGGGGGGGAGGGGGGCAGCGAAAAGCTAGGGCCTTGGAGCCAGGTGCAGATCCCTGTCAAGCCTACATGCTCATGATCCAGGGCTAGCTGTGCATGTTTCTGAACCTCACTGTTTTCCTCACTAGATAGAAATTTCAGCCCTCAATTCCCAGAGATGCCTTGAGAAGCAACGAAAATAAATGTGGCTGAGCATAGAGCCTGGATCATCATAGATTCTAATAAACGCAACCTAAACATTCACTCCCTTGGCCAGTGTTAAGGACCACTGATGCCATGGCTGTCTTCCGAAGTACGACACTGTGTCACACAGTGCTCATCCCCAGTGAGTGTGCTCACAGGAGAAACTGGTTCTTCATATGTGTGTAAACTGCTTAAAGGGAAACTTCAATCTGCATTGGTGGCCTTTCCTCAAGGCTGAGGGAAGAGCATGCCTGCTTATGGCAGAGTGATGCCCCTTGCCCTACACTGCCATAGAGGGAATCCAGCCTGCCAGTGACAAATCGAGGTTTCCATAGGGACATCTGCAGGAGTTGGATCCCAGGCTACTGTCAGCCTCAGCTCTCCTAGAGATTAACAACTCCTAGGGACTATCAACAAATGTCACCATCTGAATGACTTAAATACTTTCTGTTTCTCTCACTACTTTTTCCCCCTAATTCTTTGTGTAATAATTGCCTGTAGAAAACTTTGGATGAAAACAGTGCAGCAATTAAAAATACTATTCTTGCCACCCATACTTGGAGGTCACACTGCAATCTTTTCCAAAGAGTACTCGAAAGCACTTTCTACTCTCAGCTTCCAAAGTTCATTACTTCCCCAACCAGGAACTCATAAAACACACAGCCCGTCTGCTCTGTCCACATGACTGCTCACCCCCACTCTTTGCTGCCCACTCACTGTTCTCCACAGAACATGTCTAGGGCTAGTCACTGCGCTAACTACTGTCTGTATCTTGCCAAATCCTCCCAAGCCCAGTGAAGGATTTCATAGATGGAAAATCAGAGCCAGATCCCTTGGTGCTAATGGGACTAATGGGACTGAGAAGCAGATCAACTCCACCTGACGTCTGAGTTCCCCACTGGAGTGCTTCCCCACCTCAGGAACTTGACCCTCTGTGCAGGTGGGTCATCTCTGCCTGAACAGATGATAAGTGCTCTCAGTCTTGGCGGTAGAGCCTTCTGGAAGGTAAATCCCAGCGGGCGCATTCTCCTCTGCGCCAAAGTGGAGGCTATGCAGGCCTCTGGCAGAGTGACTGTCCTTTGAAATGGGCCCTAGTGCCCAGTGACAGTTTTAGATGAAGAAGACCACACAATGGGGATGTCAAGGAGTCAGGGTTGCACCCAGTTAACTGCTCCTATGTAACTTCACCATGATTCCTCTCAGGACCTCAGACAATGGCTACAGACTAGAAGAAAATAGCACTTGCACTGGAATTTCCACCAACATCATACTGCCCCCCATGCTGTGTGACTCTGCAGTAGCCCGTACTCCCCTCACCAGACACATGCATCATGTCCTGGCACAAATTCCCATGTGTCTATACTGGAGACGAAATTCTACAAGGCCTGGGAAGACGAGAAGCCTAGACCCAGGGCCATGAGGGTGTGTCCCATAGTAGCAGGGAGTTTGGAGAGGGGCAGTGGGGCATGTCCAGACGGGGCCTTTTCCTCTTCCTCAGAGGCACGCTGCTCTTGTTAATTAATGTTTTTAAGTGTCTAGAAGATGAAAAGTTCTATGTGCTCTCCTGTAGTTTGATTACAAAATCCTTTTGATGGCTGTACAACTAAAATGGCTTGGATGTTTAAAAAAAAAAAGGCAACAATTAAGAGGCTGCTTTGAAAACCCAAATGACCTTTATCTTAATCAGTGTCCTCCTAGAAGCCATGAGTCACACACTGTGTGTGGGGAGGTGGTGGCCTGGCCCTGCCATGGTTTTGTAGGTCAAACGTGGCTTACTGTACCATGGCTGGATTAAACCTAATTCTCAAGAAGCCAGTCTGTCTGGTGACCACAAGCTAGTCAGATACATTAAATGTGCTCAGTAGCTTGACAGGAAGGAAACTGTGTGCCAGCCAAAGGGACAAAGGGCAAGGACTCGACACTGGAGGGAGAGGGGCAAAGGAAGGAGTGGACGTGTCAGTGAGGACAGACAGCCGCTAGGAGAAAAGACAAGGCAGCGTGGCATGCCAAGGGTGCAGCTAGCCCCGGGGACATTACAGATGTCAGAATACTTTGAGACAAAAGCCTGTCTAAAGGTAAATGCAAGAGGGCCTTGTAAATGAATTCCAAGTTCCTGAGAGCTGCACTGGGCTCCTGGATGGATGGGGGTGTGGCTTCTTCCAAATCCTATTTCAGGAAAGTTTTCACATACCACCATGCCATTAGGAGATCCTATCTAGGGCCAAGAGAACCCCTGTAATTTGGAAGCTTATCTGTGATATCTAGCAAGTAACTTTTTTTTGTCTAATTTACCGAATTTTATTCGACGTTTTCCATTACTGCATTAATGATATCAGAAGACCCCAGGGTACGGTCAGCTTGTCACACCATTTTAAAGGGGGTCTAACCACGCACAGCAAATGGATCCTAGAGCTGCAATGGCAAAGAAAACAGATTTCCTTATTCACATAAGGAAGATCCCAAGCTAGTAGCAATGTGCTCTGGAGCTAAACTGGCCTTCCTCAGGGAGCAGTGGCTGTCATTTGCTGGAGAGAGAGAGACTTCAGGGTGTGGCTAATTTCTCCTGGCGCTCAGTCCTGGGTGCCCACATTCCTGATGCTTTTCCCCAGTTTGCCACTGGGAAGAGAACTCTCATCATATCTACTTGTGGGGCCCAAAGTCAGAGCCTAGAGAACTCTCAATGTCCAGAGGAGTCTGATAAACCCAGGAACACTAACAAGATGCCTCTCTAAATGAAGCAATAGAGGGATGCTGTACAGGGGAACGCAAAGAGATCCTTCCTTCCACGCCAAGCACCATCTCCTCACTGATGTGTTGTACTAACAATCTCATCAAAATGCCGCCTTCACCAGATCGGCCTGTGTCTGTGCATGCGAGACTTGGATCTCGGATATCTGGGAATACTGGACGGCAGCTTCCTTGGGGCTTTTGTTTCCTGCTAAAATTGCTACCACACCCCTGAGAAGGAAGGGTGTGCACAAAAGGATCCACACCTCTGGACATCCCTTTCCATGAGTTTTTTCTAGATCCTTCCAGCTAGAGGCTCTCTCCTTTCTCACTTGGGTGGCCCTTGTTTCAGACCTCTCTGAGAACATGCAGCATGAATGAACACGTGGCACCCTGCCTGACATATGCTCTCTGCCCTAGCCACGTTCTGACCTCCAACCTGGACAGGTTTTCATCCATCAGTGCCTCTCCCAGTCCCACTGGACTGGTGACCAAGAAACAGGGTTGGGTTTTGTTTAGTGTGTGTGCGCGTGCGTGCCAGTGCCAATTAGAGTGATGTATCTCTTTACAAATGTTTTTGGATACATGGTGGGCCAAATAAACCCAGGAGATTTCTGATGTGATTTATGACTCACAGAAAAGCCAAGGTCCCCTGCAAGGTTGGCTGCGTTCTCAGTCTTTCATTCCCTGTGGCCAGGGCTGGGGTGAGAGAACGGGAATGGGCCAGTGGGCCAGTGCAGCAAGCTGCCACATCCATGGATTGCTTCTGGCTTCCGAGTGCTTTGAAGGTGAGTCACATCAGGCAGGCCATCAGCTTACTGTCAGCCACCAAGGAAAAGCTCCCCCTGGATAAGTGGCCACAAAGCAGTCTCCTTGCCTGGGTTCTTCGCCTCTAACCCACTCCCTGGGTTCAGACTGAAGATTCTTCTCCAACCAAAGCTAGAACATGCCAGTGCTTGGTACAGACCCCTCTCACTCTGTAGGATGACACTTACTGTTCCAGCCTTTTACAAGTCCTGTTGTGTGGCCTCTGCTGTTCTGGCAATTTTGACCACATCCTTCCTTTCTACTCCCCAGCTAGACAGAACTAGCTGCTGAAAAGGTCATCATTGCCGTTACCTTCTGGTCTAGACACATGTCAACCTATCTGCTCCTCATACCCTTGACTCCAACTCTGAGTCAAGTGGTCAGTCTCTCTGATCCCTATGGACTGAGGTGAGATGTACTCCTGTGTGAACTGGGTCTAGACAGGGTCAGTAAAAACTTCCCCTGTTATCTCAGCCTCTCAGGGTAGCCCCACTATACAATGCAAGGGTCCAGCTTATTTGCTAGCTTCCTACATGGGCTCCTAAGCATCTTAGAGAACGCAGCTATTATTCGTGGGCCATTGGGTATGCAGTGCCTGGGAATTGCCTGGCTGAGAGTAGGCTCTCCCGGAAACAGCAGCCAAGAGCAGAGTGAGCATGCTGGTGTAAGGATTCACTCCACCAATACCTGCCTGAGGGTGACTACATGCCTGGGTTGCTGTGGGCATCCAGGCACATTTGCTCATTAATTCCTCATTATAATCCTCGCAGGAAGCATTCTTTCTGTTCTCATTTTTCAGCGGAGAAAACTGAGGCCTAAAGACTTTCGTAACACACCCAAGGTCACACAGCTGACCGCAGCAGAGCTGACACTTCAGAGGTGTCAGTTACAGCTCTGCTCTATGGAGAGATGTGTGCTGGGGAAGAGCACTGTTCTAAAACGGAGGTTGTTGTCCAGTGTGTGACTGAGTGCGTTGTGATGGCACAGGAAGGGGATGATGGTACAACAGAGGAGACAGCTGTGTTTATGATGATCAAGTCATTGAGGAATCTTGCCCTTCACACACACACACACACACACACACACACACACACACACACACACAC
>CABHPQ010170775.1:31417-45598 GCA_902168405.1 Peromyscus aztecus
CACACACACACACACACACACACACACACACACACACACACACACACACACTGATATTGCTGTATGAGCCAGGGTGAGCACGGACACCTTATAAGGGTAATCTAAACCATATTAATACTGAACCTGCTACAGAACTATGAGTCAGATAATGCCAAAGCCTCTCTGCGCCTCCCCAAAATCCCTTCTTGGAGTACAGCTGGGAACCTGGAGGTTCCAGGAGAATCATGCTATTTCACTATCTCTGCTATTCAGGACACACGGTACTCTGAAAGCTCCACATTTCTGGGAAGTGATAAGAACACTTAAGAATGCCTCACTTTACATATAAAAGTATTTCAAATGAATCCCTTGGCCTAATTTGGCTCTTCTCTTATCTGTCTATACTTCCTGCTGGTGGGTGTGTGTGTGTGTGTGTGTGTGTGTGTGTGTGTGTGTGTGTGTGTATGTGAAGCTCCATTCACTGGGCAATCCTCTCTGCTTGCACTGTGTGCCAAGCCAGGTCCTGCCTCAAGACAAAATGGCCTGAGAATAATTGAGCAGAGGGGTCTTAGGATTTTTGGTGCATCTCTGAATGTATGTGCCTGTGCGCGCGCGCGCGCGCGCGCGCGAGAGAGAGAGAGAGAGAGAGAGAGAGAGAGAGAGAGAGAGAGACAGACTCTGTGTGTCTGTGTATGTATGTTTCTTCTAGTTGATGGCTTAGATTTGTTTCTTGTAGAACTTGGCTTCAGCTTAGCCTGCTATGAACTGTATACCTGACCAAGTAGACTTTGGTTTTGTCAGCTCTGGGTCCATGTTATGATCTGGATGTGAAATGCCTCCACAGTCTTGTGTCCAAGGCTTGGTCCCCAGCTTATTGTGCTATTTTGGGAGGTTCTGAAGACTTGAAAACATCAAGCTTCACTAAAGGAAGAAGGCCATTGGAGTTATGTTCTTGGTGATCACATCTTGTCCCTAACTCTTTCTTCACTTTCCTTCTGTTCCCTGGCCACCATGAGGTAAACAATTGGGTTCCTCCAGAACCTACCCCAACCCAGATCAGAGCCAGCTGACCAGTGACTAAAAGCTCTGAAACCATGAGCCAAAAATACATCCTCCCTTCAAGGCTTTTCCCTAGAAATTTTTGTCACAGTGACGAAGAGCTAACAATCAGAATGGGGAAGTCACTGTGGCTCAGTCAAATGTCCTTGTGTTTGCTCTTCTGAGCCTCTCAGCCTTCCAGAAAAAGATGGGTGTAAGAACCAAAAACCTAAGATCTTAACTCAGTACTTCATCCTTGGAGCTGGTAGACCAGATCTCCTTTCTGCTTCTGGGTAGATGTTACTCAGGTGCAGTTTAATCCAGTGAAAACGGCAGCTATCAGACAAAGAACTGCTACCAGGCCCCATCCATCCTGTGATGCCAACCAATGGAGGGAGGAGATACCTGGACAAGGACAGCTGTAGACCCATCCCTAGTTGAAAGGAGCAGGTGAAGCTGATCACTCTCAAGGCAAGCTCTGCCCAGCTCAGCCAGTTTTCTTGCCTGGGTAATCTAATTGTTTGGGTGTTTGCCTTCACCCAGTAAACATTCCCAAGGAATGTAGAAATGGCACCTGGGTTATATGTTTGGAAATAAATTTGCTTTGCATGTGATCAGTACAAGCTAGGAAAAATATTAAGAGTGGGTTCCTCCACCAAGTGCAGGCATCATTTCAGTGGGGTGATGGGATTAAATTATTGTGTCCCCAAAGCCCATGGTCCCAGCACTTTTATTTGCATTTTTTGGGTCTTATCATTCAGGATTATGTAAAAATGACAGCTGCTTATAATTATTTGGGAGTTTTGTATTGCGATAATTAAAAACATCTGCCTTTATCTTTCTGCTACCAGACTTAACCCTGAGAGGTTGGGTCTACTGAACTTCAAAGAGGAATCAAGAAATAAAAGAAAACTCCACACATTACTAACAAATTTCTAGCGATTCATTTAAATGTATAACCAGTTATTCCAACAGCCTTCAAACCCTTCATTATCTTTTAAATATATATAATTTGGGACTGCTAATTAGATAGCAATTTAATGCTCTCATGGGGATTCAGATGCAAGGTCTTCCTAAAATGTAAACGCAGAGGAATAATTGTTGGCATTCACATGATTGAATTCTTCAGTTATTCAAATAAGTGTGCCCATTCACATAGTGAGATCATTTGAATATTCTGCCCTCAAAATCAGCTGTAGGTTTTACAGGACCCTTCCATACCAGGAGGGTGGGGTTGGGTGACCTAGTCCGCTCAGCTCTCTGGAGAGGGCAGACAGGACCCCTGGGAAAACCTGGCCTCATTAAGACTCCTCCCTCTTCTCTCAGAGGTAGGTGGCTCCTGTTTGTTTTTTTTTTTTTTTTTTTTTTTTTTTTTGGAGAAGCTAACATACTTAGAATCTGCAATCTGCAGCTCTGAAAGCTTCCATGCTTGCTGCTCTGGCTTCTCTGGACTGGCTTGCTTGTTATTGTCTTCCTAGTTACCACCAATGAATATCTCCCCAGCAAAGAACTACGGCTAGAGGAGGGAAGAGTTTCATTCGGCCTTGAGTTTCTACTTCCCTGTCTTCCAAGTCTATGAAGATGGTCCTTTAAATTGTATAAAGATGTGCAGCCCATGGAGCAGCATGATTGATCAAGGAGATGACATTGGCTGTGATAGAAACCAGCACACGTGTCTCGGCCTGGAAGCAGGGCTAGGGTTTGCATTCCTGGCCCAGGCTAGTAGCTAGCAGCTGAGGCTCATTTCCCTCACTAGGGAAAGGAGGTGCAGACAAATCTATAGGAATTTTTAAGAGATCATTATTCAACACATTGCCTGTAATTACATTTTGATGAGCTTTTTATTGCTAATTTATCATCCAAGATGGGGCATTCTAGATATGAAATTAATCTAGTAAAACAGAGGTCAAAGTGTGCCTAGTGTAAAGAGGAGTCTTTCTCATCAAATTATTTCACCCAAAAATAAAGCAGCAGAAATTCCCCTCTCTAAACCACATTTCTTTCTGAGGCCCACTTATGACTTCCAATGCTGCCTAATAGACTTAAATGCAAGCTTGGATGCCCAGAGCAAAGGAGCAAAAAAGTATATGGGGACACAGGTGCAGGGGGCCCGGACTGGAGGGAAGCAAGTGGCGCCCCATTGTGTGTCCGCAGAGATGCTGGGGTGCATGCACTCAGCCTGACATGGTGCTCTAGTCCAGTGCTGACTGCAAGAGTTAGCCGACCCCAAGACAAGCTCAGTGCGAGGTTTTCCTTCCGGAGCTGGAGAGATACCTTCAGGGACACAGCAGGACACAGACAGGCATGGCCCCACTGGGGGAAGTGGTGTTTCCTTTCCCTGGGGAGCTGTGGGACTCAGCATAGAGCACACACCTGGGAGCTGGGTTCCCTGGGAGAGAGTGCACTCAGAAGGGGTGCTACTCATCCCTCAGCACACTGGCCTCCTGTGTGCCTCAGAACAGTAGGTTCCGGAAGGAGAGCATATCATCATTGAGGTGCCAGCAGCTGTGATGCATACAACATGCACAGAAGGGGAGGGGGAGGGGGAGGCGTCGGGGGTGACTGCATCATCAGGAGCTGGCGGTGCAAGTAGGAATCTGTCCAGGAAACTGCTCTAGAAGTCTGTCCTAAACCCATGCACAGACTCCAAGCATACTGTGTATCTCCAGGCCTCAGGGTCTTTGCACGTGCTATTTCCTCTGCAGGGCCCCAGCTCCATGGTCCATATGATTTCTCCCTCAACTTCCAGATCTCAGCTTACAGTGAATGAGGAACCTAAGAACATGGTCTCTGGAGACCAAGGTAGGTAGCTTCTCCTCCCTTTCCTTTCTTCTCCCATGCCCTTGTTCTTTTGTTGTTAGTTTTGTATTTTTGTTTTATTTTGGGGGTCTTTTTTTTTTGTCTTTTTTTGTTGCTGCTGCTGCTGTTGTTTTTTGCAGAGCACATTCCAAATCTGTGCTGCATTTTGTTTATCCTTTTATTTATGAGCTTAAAATAATGTATCTTCTCCATAAGCACCAAATAGCGGAAGGATTCTGCTTTCCTGGCTTCTAGAGGAGTGTACACGATGGTAGGTTTTTAATGAACGTACCTCACAAGGGGAGGAGAGAAGGGATGGGGTGGGAAGGACCGGAAACAAAGTGAGAGAGAGGGAAGGATCTAGTAGCACCGTCCCTCTTCCAAGCATCCCCCGAGCCTGTGCTATTCCTAACTGCTGCCAGACAGCATCAGGAAGGGTGACTGTGAGTTTTTAGGTTGCACACCAGCTAGCTCCCTGCATGCTCCCCGAGCTGTGTGACCCACAGCCAGCGTGACATAGATGCTTGTCGGTACTGCCACCCCAGAGCCTGTCCTATTCAGCTTCTTCACTGTGCTCCATCTCCTATGTGCCCAGGTCCTCTCTCCACATTTGTTCCTTCTGTCTCCTTCACCAGATACCTCAGCAGTCCTTTATGTGCAAGGAATCTGACAGGTGTCCTCTGGTTACCTGCGGTGACTGGCAGATGTGTTCGGACAGCTACTGGGCAGTAGGAAACCCATACTATGTGGTCCCTGTAAGAAGCCTACAAAGATGGGCAATACTGCAGTTGGGCTAAAGCAGGTAGGGGTCAGACTTTGAACTCCCTGAGTGTAGATATCAGAGCCATAGCTAACAGTGGTTCCCAGTACTTGGATTCATGAACACACAAGTCAGGCTGCTTTGGTTGCAAGCAACGGATACTGATTCTTAATTGTTTGCACAAGGCAGGGACTCGTTGGGGGAAAAAATGAAGAAATAAATTTTCTACTTCTCCTGTGATGAGATACAAAGAAAGGAATCAGCAGTAAATGGATAAAGAAATGGATAAACGGCCTTCCTCTCCTCCCTCCCTCCCTCCCTCTCTCTTTTCCTTTCTTCTTCTATTTCCTTCTATTTTTCTTTTGCTTTCTCTCCTGGAAGACTAATACCTTAAGAGAAATAACCTACCTGGTCCTCTTTCTGTGTCACTTGTGGCCCCAGCAGGGAGAAGGACAGAGAAAGCTAGCTGACAGGGGATGGGGCTTCACAGAGCATCCCTGGGAAAGTTTTGGGTAGGATGATGGACACTCCAATAGTGGTGTAGTTCCTTGAAGCTAGAAATGTTGGGAGACTTTGCTCCCACTCTACAGGAATGGACAGAGGGAGGAACAGCTACAGGAGACCAGAGCAAGAAGGCCACAGAGAAAGACAGAGTCCATAGGTTTAGCTTGGGCACAGCCAGTTTGGCCCCAACCACATCTCTACCAGAATGAAGAACAACTTCTATGCTCCCAGCAGATCAGCATCCAGGGACAGAAAAACACTGGAAGAGGAAAAGGGATGCACACACAGCTTCAGAACTGGAGGAGCAAGATTATGACAAGTCATGTCCATAGTCATTTTTGACTTTTGTGAAACTGCCTTAAATGTCTTTCCTGACAGACACATTCCTTGGTCCAAGTATCAGACTCTTTTCTTCTGCAAATATTTAATTAATTTTTCTTTAAACTACAACCATACATGGCAGATCCTCACACTCAGGTGACCTCTCGGACACATGCTAACAGGCAGAATGTTACTGGAACTTAATGAGACAATTTGGGCAGGACGCCCATCTTAGAGCCTGGCTTCTGACATGTTGGGTAGCAGATGCATGGCCATTACTGATCCCATTTGCTTGCCACTTCTAGCATCCAAGGGTACTATTAAAACACATTACATATTCAAAACATGAAATTGACTCCCATAGCTCATCTACTACCCGAGTATCCAAGCACACACTTGGTCCCAGGACTGAGAGACTGCAGGCTGGAGTATGGGAAGTTGGAGCACTAAGCTCAGCTCCACCCGGCAAGATGCAGTCTCTCCCAGTAAAGCCCTTTATTCCTTAGATCAGGAGCTAAGCTGTAGCATTCCTGCTCAAGTGCCCAGCCCAGCCAGTTCCCACAGTGCCAGTGGCATTTCAGCAAAAAGCAAGCCTGCAGAGATGCAAGACTCTTGTGTCCCCCTAGCCAAATAATGTATTTCAAAAGGAGGCAGATCTCTCTGTAGAGGCTACACAGTTTTTTTTTTTCCTAGGCATCCCTTAATTCTTTCTCCAAGCCTAAGCGTGGGTCTCTCCTCATCCTTGTTTGGGGGCTGTGTACACTGTGTGCTTGGATCTCAGCACATAGTGATGCCCGCGCGCCACCTACTGGGCAGTCTCCTTCAGTTCATCAGCAGCCCGAGCGTGGAGGGCAAGGTCTCTGAGAAAAAGATCGGCATATTCGCTTCAAGGTTTAAGATGGTCTACCATATACTCCCCGATAGACTTTGCCGGCAAAATGTATCCTCCTAAGACCAGAGAGAAGTCATCCCTGAGCTGCCTGAGGTCAGTAGTTTCAGGGAGACGGTGAAGTCTCCCCAGTCCTTTTCCATCTCGTACTCCAAGGCACCCATCCTTGAGAAAGAAAGATGCTTTGGATACCCAGAGGTCGTCTTGGCCATCCGTGCTGTTGCTGTTGGAGAGTACTTTTACTGTATGATGAATGTTTCCTAAGCAGAAACATCCCTCTAACTGCCCAAGACTCTTTCGCCGGTACTATGCTTGAAGTCAGCAGCATCTGTGGATGTCAGCAAACAGAAGGGCAGAGGGCAGAGGGATGACCGGGGTGGAAGGCCCGACAACCCACACATGCCCTGACTCAATAAGGAGGGAGTGAGTGCTGAAAGCACATGTGGCAGCCACATTTCTCATTTATTGTAGGAGCACAGTACCCAGGCTCTCATCATCCGTATCATCCTTCCTACTGGCACCTCCTTCCAGCAAAGGGCGACAAAGAAGTTAGACACACATGCATGTCCTAGCAACAAGTGGCCCAAACAAACAGAGGCAGGGGAGCTTAGAGGAAGAAGAGGGCTTCTCCGAGGTGATCACTGAGTTGAGAGCCGGAGGAAGAGTTTATCATGCACACATAAGATCAGATTCCGGGCAGAAGGGCAGTTGGACAGGGAGGAACCTGGGATTTCTAAGGAACAGGCAGAAGCCTGAGGACAGGCACAATTCTAAAAGGATCCTGCTTGAACACCACAAGATGTAAACGTTTTCTAATTACACGGATCTGTTCCCAGAACCCATTAGTAGAACTTCAGAAGGTTGTGAGCCCAAGGAAAGAACTCTAAGGCTGCCTCCACCTCACTTCGGCTTCACCTGCTGTTAGAGCCACCCTCTAATTAGTGGAACATATATTTACACATACCACGAGGGTACCCAGTCAGTTCCACAGGGGAGGACCAAACAACACATTCATTAGCGTGTCCGCCTCTCACTCCATGTACTGAATAACTTTCTACAGGGGCCCACTGTACAACAGCAAACAGGGCTTGGAAAAATAAACTGTCCATGCACCCATAAAACAGAGAAACAGAATGATGATTTAGAGTAGGCCAGTCAAGGTGCAACACCTGGATGGTATCTTAGGACCCAGTGGCTGGAACAGCTGCATTTGCATTTCAGTAGGGTGGAGGCCTCTAAGGAGTTAAGGGAAATGACACTGTTATCTTCTTCAAACAACAAGAAGTTGGCCTTGTTTGAGAGTTAGCCTGAATTTTCCAGGAGAGCACAGATGATTTTTGCCTCCAAAGAGCCTGATTTGGATAACCTGACACCTCGGCTTCTCCCAGTGTGGATAATGCCTTCCACCCACTGCGGCACAATTTGGTTTAGGAAGTCCACATGGTTTAAGAGTAAACCCACATGGCTGACAGAGTCAGTGCTTCCCAACCAAAGGAGAGAGTCCATCTGCTCTGGCTTCCAGCCAGCCTCTTATGAATTCTAGCCATCCCGCTTCCCCATTAGAGGCCAGACAAGCCGCAGTCTGGGAGGGGGTGGGTAGCCATGACTGACCACTATTCTCATCCATGTTCTCTAGAAATGTCTAAGATGTCTGTTCACATCTTAGGCCTGTAGAATCCCGGCAGTTGTCACGGCTAGATGCGGCTCTTGAGAACTTGAAATATTGGTCCTAAGTGAGACATGTTCTAATTGTCAAACCTGTATCAGATTTCACAGACTACTACAGAAAGAATGTGAGATGCTGTATTATTTTTATGTTGATTATATGTTAAAGCCTCAATGATTTGAATACATGAGCCAAAATACTATCCTTCAGCTTGATTTCACCTGTGTCCTTCTTTACTCCTTAGATGTGGCTACTGGGAAAATTTTAACAACACACAGAGCTCATCCTGTGGCTCACACTGAGTTCCTGCTGGACAGATTCTAACTATGACTGTGCCATGACTGCCCTGCAGGCCTCTCAGCCACACCCACTCTCCAACCACTCTGCCACCCACTTCCTGAGGAGCCAACACAGCACTGTGAACTTAGCCCATCTCGGGGATCTGGGCCAAGGCTCCTGGTTCTGGCACTTTACGGTTATGTGATTTGGGGGAAGTCACATCACCCCTCAGTGCCTTGGCTTTCCATAGGTGATGCCTTCCTTACTCACAGAGCAACCCAGATTATCAACCCATCGCTCAAAGTTGCCCAGGATAACTTCTAAAAATACATCTTGCCCATCTTTATCCCTTCCAACCTTCCAGAGCGTCTGGAGTCTTCTTAGGTGCCCCAGAGTCGCCATGGGATCTGCAAAGGAAAGCAGTGGCATGTGAAAAGCACCTGGAATGTGAAGAGCACCTGGAATGGTTCCCTTCCCAAAGGGAGGAATCAACACACACCAGAAAGACACACCAAGAGTAACAACCACAAAAGCAAATGGACCAAAGCTGCCTTTCCCCAGTCTCCTTGGGTCTCTATATTTACATCTAATCCCTTCCCATCAGATCTTCACTTCCTTGAAGCAAAGTACAACCCAGTAGCCTTGCACAGGCCTAGAATGTAGAAGACCTCCAATGACATCAGAAACTATAAATTTTCACGCCTTAGTCTTCACTGCCCATCTCTTCAACAGTGTATGACTGTTTGTATGACTGATTAGTAAATTTGCATCTGGGATAGAACCTGGAGCCGGGGGTGTGGTTCAGTTGATAGAGAACTTGCCTAGCATACAAAAAGCTCTGGGTTTCATCCCAGCACCACGTGAACCAGGTGTGAAAACAGAAGAGGGAGGATCAGATGTTCAAAGACAGCCTAGGATATATGAGAATGTATTTTTAAACATTTTAAACAACTGGGAGAGAAAGAGAGAGAGAGAGAGAGAGAGAGAGAGAGAGAGAGAGAGAGAGAGAGAGAGAGAGAGAGAGAGAGAGAGAGAGAGAGAAAGAATATAATAAAATCCCCCCAGCATATTCCCCTACCTCCTGGGCCTGCAGACACAGAACAGACAGCTTTTGGCTGATTTCAGCATGAGCTTTGTGGAAATAAGTCCCAGATTTTTGTCATCCCAAGGTTCCCTGTGGAATCCTGCCATTATTGTGGCTGCTAGGAGGGACCTGCTTTGTATTCCCTTGAGGATCTGACCAGGTCTACAGTCCAGGTTTCCTGGTGGGGTGGTCAGCTTAAATGTCCTTATCTTCTACAATACAGAGGCAGACTGATCACCAAAATCCTAACAAAACTATAGGCCATGTTAAAGACAGCCTGTTAGAGGCTGCTTGTCTCTCTATCCCTTGATAGGCAAAAGAAAAAGACATATTCAGGGCTCAATATTCTAAGAGACATCGTTAGTAAGAAGGAAAACCAAAATAGTAAGAAATGCAATCTAGGCAGCACACGGAAATATTTTCAGCCTGCCTATAAGAATGGTGAAGGCCACAAGAAGATGCACACACAGGTCTGCCCCTCCACAGAAGACATTTCTCAGGATCTAACTTGAATCCCACTTGTTGCAAAGTGTCCACTCCTCGCCTCCTGCTCCCCCAGGAACAGGTGCTGACTCTGTCATGGAAGGCCGTCTAGTCCACTGGAAGGCAGCTAGCTACTTCAGCCCTCAGGGCAGTACAGGACAGTCCCTTCAGAAGCCCAGAAAGAACCTGTCATTTGGGCACACTTGACAGGACAGGGGATCATTGATCCTCACAGGGCAGCATGACTTCTGAGTGAGCTTGAGTAAGGCTCCTAGGGTGAGCTGTTTTTGGAGACATTTCATGATTCACACCCAAATCATACAAGATGAAAGAAAATACTGGATAAAACCAAGCCAAACATGGAGTTTGGGGGAAGGATTTTATTGGACAAATTAGAAAAATATTGGTACTGTGCTTTAGCAAAAGGCATTTCTTTCATCCGGCTGCAAGGGCAGGAACAACCTCGGTGGCAGACAGAGGGGACCACGGGCTGTGTGACCAGGGCTCTCTCCACCCTCCCCGGCCACAACCTGCTCACATTCAACCATGCTAATCTGGCAGCCTTGGCCAGAACAGAGGGGAAGGCCCATTTATAATGACTTCATTCTAAGTCTGGGCTGGAGAGGAGGCAAGCGGGCTTGAGCGAAGATTGCTCGCCTGAGCCAGTCAAGGAAGCTGCTAGCGGCTGTCTACTGCTAGCGGTCTTCCAGAGTCCAGCCAAGGCAGATCTCTGCCTGACAGACACCAGACTCCTAGCACAAGCACAGCATCCACTTACGGCCTTCAAAAGGGACATTAAAGCAGTGGGTTTGAAGGATCCCTTCATTCATTTTCTGAGGACTGACTACAGGCTAGGCTGGCTGGCAGGAAGAGGGCTAGAAAAACACAGAGAATGAAGAAAGCCCCCAGAAGACCTGAAGCTCAGACAGCCACAGACACTTTACTGTGTGGCTTCTAGTCTTTGTCTCAATGTTAACTGAATGTTAAATGAAACACACACACACCCCTTTTTTTCCCTATAGAAGGCCCGCATGGAGCTACATAGCACAGTTGTTATACTCCAGATTAGCGTGGGACAAAATTATTGTTCAACAACAACAACAAAACCCCTCAAAAACCAGCAAATAAAAGTCGTGTGTATGCATGATAAATACACACGGGGCATCGCAAATGCTTATCAGGATACTCTCCTGAATAATCAAAATGTGTTCTCTAGATGCAGGAGTAATCTGCCAGTATTCTCCCCTCCCAGTCTTTAAAGTGGCCAAGCCCAGATCGGCACAGATCAACAGAGCCAGGACAGGTGGGATGCTAAGATAACTCCCACCACCCCAGTGTCCAGGAACCTGCCGCAGTGCAGGATTTCTGACTTAATAGTCCCCTGTTCACACTGATGACAGGGCTGTGGTGTGCACATTCTGATTAAAGCAGTGTTATCAGGGGTGGGAGAGTCTCAGAAAGGTTACGTGTGACCTACTCGGTCATAGAGCTGGGATGGTCATAGATTCTAGGCCTAGAAGTTAAGGATAACCTGGGTAAGAGGCCGTGCCTTCCACTTAGCGGAGTCAGCCTACACTCGGTGACCATATTTACATAAGTTAATTCATGTAATCTCCAATGGTGACATCCCCTCTCCGGACCTCTCCTAAACAGCTGATGGCCTCATAGTCGCGGACAGACGAATGGGACAGATGGAGCATTGGTCTGGCCATGTCCTTGTCGTGAGTCAGTTGCAGAAGATGCATGTGGTTTGTGTTTGGGCAAGTGAGCCATAGAGCATTCTCTTAGACTCCCTCACATATGGAAAGCTGACCCTGGCTATTGCTTCTGGGAAATCCACTCATCCCAGCATTTGAATAATGATATGCATGGCAATGACTCCTGTGTGTGAGCATTCACAGGACCAGACTCAAACAATGTTGTCTGGAGTGACCTGTTACTCCAGCCTTTCAGCTGCCCTCCCAGTAGACACAGCTCCATAAATAGTCTATTTATTTTCTGTGTGACCAGGAGATATAAATGGTTAGAGAGACATTGGATACACTTGTAGAGGACAGCCATTCCCAATGCTATAAAGAGAAGAAAACCACCATGGTGACTTGTGACTTCTGGTTCCATTTCCTTCCTCCTTCAAAAGCCGATAAATAGGAAGTTAATTCATTCCCTGGCAGAAGAGTCAGGTTTGATCATGCCACTGCCTTTGATCTGTTCTAATTTGGAGCATATAAGTACCGGGAGTCCATACTCTGCCACACCAAACCCACTTGTACCCACTCTGACCAATCAAAAACCCCACTTGACAGCTTGGGGTGAGTAATGCAGTAAGCTTTTTAGATTCAAATATATCTTTAGACATATATTCTTAAGATATCTGTGGATTTTTAAATCAGACATCCCAAAAGTTCAGAGTTATAATTGAAATCAGCTAAGCAGTTAATTCAGTCCTTTAGACACACACACTCATTCATATATATTTGTGTGTGTGTGTGTGTGTGTGTGTGTGTGTGTGTGTGTGTGTGTCTGCGTGCTGCAATCAAACATCACCATCAGTCCCATCTAAAAGCAAGCATATGGGATTCATGTGATGTGGTCATGATGACTCCATTAATACCATGGTGATTATTAGAGCAAAGTTGGATGATGATGGGTCTCTCACATGGACAGTTTCTAAACAATGATGCAAGTGAGAAGAGAATGGGTTCCCACAGCGCTTGGCTGACAAACATTTGCAGAGTTCTCTGCTGCTATGTTCTAATTCTGAGGAAAGGGACAGAGACTTCTGCTGTGGGCAGTACTGTGCGTTTACGTGCACGTTATGTGCGTGTGGATGTTGCCAAGAGAATGACCTACACATCCTCCATGTGGAAGGCTGTGTTCCTCTTACTACCCATATCTTCTTTAAAATGAACTAAAGGCTCATAAATCGATGGGACTGTCACTCATGAGCACATTCTAACTAGCCCAGGATGACAGCAACGTCACCCTTCCTCTCCACACCTCTCCAGAATCCACAAGAGATGCTATCAGTGGGTTAGCATCTCTTTCTTCATTTCTTTATGTTTTTCTTCCTTTTGTATCATGGTGGATCTAGTATACCCAGGACAAGTGTTCCACTGTGATCTACACAGTCATCCCTCTGCACATATTTTTTTTTCCTGTTCTGAGATAGAATCTTACTGGACTGGCCTTGAACTTGTGATGCTCAGGCATGGCTTCTTCTGAAGAGCCTGGCTGTCCTCTGGGAGACAGTCCTCATTGTTCTCTGGAGGGGTGCTCTAGGCAACCTCCTCATGAGGAGCTGGCCTCAGGAGACAGACCATGGACTATCTTGGATTAGCCTGAGACCACCCTTGGAGGAAGTAAAAAACAGTGCTTCCTATTGGGTATGACCGAGGTGCTGAAAAATGGAGAAAAATCTTAGCTGCTTCCATTTACCTAGAAAGGTATTGTTGAATAGCTTCTGTGAACACTGCATTCTGGCAATGTAATTGGGAGGTAAATCCTAATGAAGTGAATTTTCAGAGATCTTGTACCTGATTTGTTTTATCAAAACAGATTTCCAGTAAGTGAGTCTAGGGCTAGAGTATGAATATTCATTATAATGGATTTCAAATCGTGTGGAGTTAAAGAAAAAAAATTCCCAAATACTGATAGATTTCTATTAAAATGAATGAATGCATTTAGATATATATGGATTTATATATAAGAACATGGCAGAAACTATGATTTCTCTTTAGCACTATACACTGTGAGTCAAAATACTAGTTTGTGGCTATGCAAACAGCCTCTTTAACACCATGAACTGAGTGGTTTTCTCATGAAAACTGCTGCAAGGTACCGTTGCTGCAGAGGTGAAGATAATCAAGAATGGACGCTCCTCTTACCAGCGGCCTGAGCTCCGGGTGCGTCAAGATATATCCATTATTTGTGATGGCGAAGGCATAACCATGAATTCCCAACTGTAAGAGGAACGCAAAAGAAACCTTCATTAGCCGACTCCCAGGCGGATTCACAAAGCACAAAGCAGCCCGACCTGAGTAATTTACAGCTTAAACCTGGCATTCATAACCCTTATCAGCACAATATTTCATTAAAATGAATGCAAGGCACTGATCCTTGACATTTGGTGGAAATGTGGACCTGTCACAGATAAGCTCAGCAAACAGCACAATCTGAAATGTCATAGCCCCACACTGGCATCCTACGGCTTTATTTTTATTTATTTAAAACAAGACAATTACTTTTGAGAAAAACCAACAAAGTCATGAATATTTCTGGAAAGGGGAGCATGTCCAAGCAAATAGAACTTTTTCAGTTGGGGCATTTTCTCCCCTATCTAGATGAGGAAGAGGGGGTATGGCCCTCATACTGTCTCACTT